>JARGYO010003121.1:0-109387 GCA_029206835.1 Rana muscosa
ACCCCCCCACCCAATCAACTGCCCAAAATACACCCCCCATCAACTGCCCAGAATACACCCCCCAATCAGCTGCCCAAATACACCCCCCATCAACTGCCCAGAATACACCCCCCATCTACTGCCCAGAATACACCCCCCCAATCAACTGCCAGAATACACCCCCCAATCAACTGCCCAAAATATACCCCCCATCAACTGCCCAGAATACACCCCCCAATCAACTGCCCAAAATACACACCCCCCATCAACTACCCAGAATACACCCCCCCATCAACTGCCCAGAATACACCCCCTCCCCCATCAACTGCCCAGAATACACCCCCCATCAACTGCCCAGATTACACCCCCCATCAACTGCCCAGAATACACCCCCCCATCAACTGCCCAGAATACACCCCCCATCAACTGCCCAGAATACACCCCCCATCAACTGCCCAGAATACACGCCCCATCAACTGCCCAGAATACACCCCCCCATCAACTGCCCAAAATACACCCCCCATCAACTGCCCAAAATACACCCCCCATCAACTGCCCAGAATACACCCCCCCATCAACTGCCCAGAATACACCCCCCAATCAACTGCCCAGTATACACCCCCCAATCAACTGCCCAAAATACATCCCCCTCATCAACTGCCCATAATACACCCCCCCATCAACTGCCCAGAATACACCCCCCCATCAGCTGCCCAGAATACACCCCCTATCAACTGCCCAGAATACACCCCCCATCAACTGCCCACATTACACCACCCATCAACTGCCCAGAATACACCCCCCCCATCAACTGCCCAGAATACACCCCCCCCATCAACTGTCCAGAATACACCCCCCCATCAACTGCCCAAAATACACCCCCCCATAAACTGCCCAGAATACACCCCCCCATCTACTGCCAGAATACACCCCCCAATCAACTGCCCAGAATACACCCCCCAATCAACTGCCCAAATACACCCCCCATCAACTGCCCAGAATACACCCCCCAATCAACTGCCCAAAATACACCCCCCATCAACTGCCCAGAATACACCCCCCATCAACTGCCCAGAATACACCCCCCCCCATCAACTGCCCAGAATACACCCCCATCAACTGCCCAGAATACACCCCCCATCAACTGCCCAGAATACACCCCCCATCAACTGCCCAGAATACACCCCCCCATCAACTGCCCAGAATACACCCCCCCATCAACTGCCCAGAATACACCCCCCATCAACTGCCCAAAATACACCCCCCCCCACATCAACTGCCCAGAATACACCCCCCCATCAACTGCCCAGAATACACCCCCCCATCTACTGCCCAGAATACACCCCCCATCAACTGCCCAGAATACACCCCCTAATCAACTGCCCAAAATATACCCCCCCATCAACTGCCCAGAATACACCCCCCAATCAACTGCCCAAAATACACCCCCCTTCAACTGCCCAAAATACACCCCCCCCCCATCAACTGCCCAGAATACACCCCCCCATCAACTGCCCAGAATACACCCCTCCCCCATCAACTGCCCAGAATACACCCCCCCCCCATCAACTGACCAGAATACACCCCCTCCCCCATCAACTGCCCAGAATACACCCCCCCCATCAACTGCCCAAAATACACCCCCCCCATCAACTGCCCAAAATACGTCCCCCCCCATCAACTACCCAGAATACACCCCCCCATCAACTGCCCAGAATACACCCCCTCCCCCATCAACTGCCCAGAATACACCCCCCATCAACTGCCCAGAATACACCCCCCCCATCAACTGCCCACATTACACCCCCCATCAACTGCCCAGAATACACCCCCCCAATCAACTGCCCAGAATACACCCCCCAATCAACTGCCCAAAATATACCCCCCTTCAACTGCCCAGAATACACCCCCCATCAACTGCCCAGAATACACCCCCCCATCAACTGCCCAGAATACACCCCCCCATCAACTGCCCAGAATACACCCCCCCATCAACTGCCCAGAATACACCCCCCCCATCAACTGCCCAGAATACACCCCCCCATCAACTGCCCAGAATACACCCCCCATCAACTGCCCAGAATACACCCCCCAATCAACTGCCCAAAATACACCCCCCCATCAACTGCCCAAAATACCCCCCCATCAACTGCCCAAATACACCCCCCATCAACTGCCCAGAATACACCCCCTCCCCCATCAACTGCCCAGAATACACCCCCCCATCAACTGCCCAGAATACACCCCCCCATCAATTGCCCAGATTACACCCCCCCATCAACTGCCCAGAATACACCCCCCATCAACTGCCCAGAATACACCCCCCATCAACTGCCCAGAATACACCCCCCATACTGCCCAGAATACACCCCCATCAACTGCCCAGAATACACCCCCCATCAACTGCCCAGAATACCCCCCCATCAACTGCCCAGAATACACCCCCCATCAACTGCCGAGAATACACCCCCCCCATCAACTGCCCAGAATACACCCCCCCCCTCAACTGCCCAGAATACACCCCCCAATCATCTGCCCAAATACACCCCCCCATCAACTGCCCAGAATACACCCCCCAATCAACTGCCCAAAATATACCCCCCCCCATCAACTGCCCAGAATACACCCCCCATCAACTGCCCAGAATAAGCCCCCTCTCCATCAACTGCCCAGAAGACACCCCCCATCAACTGCCCAGAATACACCCCCCCCCATCAACTGCCCAGATTACACCCCCATCAACTGCCCAGAATACACCCCCCATCAACTGCCCAGAATACACCCCCCCATCAACTGCCCAGAATACACCCCCCCATCAACTGCCCCATCAACTGCCCAGAATACACCCCCCATCAACTGCCCAGAATACACCCCCCCCACCCAATCAACTGCCCAAAATACACCCCCCCATCAACTGCCCAGAATACACCCCCAATCAGCTGCCCAAAATACACCCCCCCATCAACTGCAGAGAATACACCCCCATCTACTGCCCAGAATACACCCCCCCATCAACTGCCAGAATACACCCCCCAATCAACTGCCCAAAATATACCCCCCATCAACTGCCAGAATACACCCCCCATCAACTGCCCAGAATACACCCCCCATCAACTGCCCAGAATACACCCCCCCATCAACTGCCCAGAATACATCCCCCCATCAACTGCCCAGAATACACCCCCCCATCAACTGCCCCATCAACTGCCCAGAATACACCCCCCCATCAACTGCCAGAATACACCCCCCCACCCAATCAACTGCCCAAAATACACCCCCCCATCAACTGCCCAGAATACACCCCCAATCAGCTGCCCAAAATACACCCCCCCATCAACTGCAGAGAATACACCCCCATCTACTGCCCAGAATACACCCCCCCATCAACTGCCCAGAATACACCCCCCAATCAACTGCCCAAAATACACCCCCCAATCAACTGCCCAAAATACACCCCCCCCATTAACTGCCCAAAATACACCCCCCCATCAACAGCCCAGAATACACCCCCCCATTTACTGCCCAGAATACACCCCCCCCATCAACTGCCCAGAGTACACCCCCCCCATCAACTGCCCAGAATACACCCCCCCATCAACTGCCCAGAATACACCCCCCAATCAACTGCCCAAAATACACCCCCCAATCAACTGCCCAAAATACACCCCCCCATCAATTGCCCAGAATACACCCCCTCCCCCATTAACTGCCCAGAATACACCCCCCATCAACTGCCCAGAATACACACCCCCATCAACTGCCCAGAATACACCCCCCCCATCAACTGCCCACATTACACCCCCATCAACTGCCCAGAATACACCCCCCCAATCAACTGCCCAGAATACACCCCCCAATCAACTGCCCAAAATATACCCCCCCTTCAACTACCCAGAATACACCCCCCCCATCAACTGCCCAGAATACACCCCCTCCCCCATCAACTGCCCAGAATACACCCCCCCATCAACTGCCCAGAATACACCCCCCCATCAACTGCCCAGATTACACCCCCCATCAACTGCCCAGAATACACCCCCCATCAACTGCCCAGAATACACCCCCCATAAACTGCCCAGAATACACCCCCCATCAACTGCCCAGAATACACACCCCCATCAACTGCCCAGAATACACCCCCCCATCAACTGCCCAGAATACACCCCCCCCATCAACTGCCCAGAATACACCCCCCCATCAACTGCCCAGAATACACCCCCCCATCAACTACCCAAAATACACCCCCCCATCAACTGCCCAAAATACACCCCCCATCAACTGCCCAGAATACACCCCCCATCAACTGCCCAGAATACACACACCCCCCCCATCAGCTGCCCAGAATACACCCCCCCCCATCAACTGCCCAGAATACACCCCCCCATCAACTGCCCACATTACACCACCCATCAACTGCCCAGAATACACCCCCCCCCCATCAACTGCCCAGAATACAACCCCCCCATCAACTGGCCAGATACACCCCCCCATCAACTGCCCAAAATACACCCCCCCATCAACTGCCCAGAATACACCCCCCATCTACTGCCCAGAATACACCCCCCAATCAACTGCCCAGAATACACCCCCCAATCAACTGCCCAAAATACACCCCCCCATCAACTGCCCAGAATACACCCCCCATCAACTGCCCAGAATACACCCCCCCATCAACTGCCCAGAATACACCCCCATCAACTGCCCAGAATCCACCCCCCATCAACTGCCAGAATACACCCCCCATCAACTGCCCAGAATACACCCCCCATCAACTGCCCAAAATACACCCCCCAATCAACTGCCCAAAATACACCCCCCCATTAACTGCCCAAAATACACCCCCCATCAACTGCCCAGAATACACCCCCCCATTTACTGCCCAGAATACACCCCCCCATCAACTGCCCAGAATACACCCCCTAATCAACTGCCCAAAATACACCCCCCCATCAACTGCCCAGAATACACCCCCCAATCAACTGCCCAAAATACACCCCCCTTCAACTGCCCATAATACACCCCCCAATCAACTGCCCAGAATACACCCCCCCCATCAACTGCCCAGAATACACCCCCTCCCCCATCAACTGCCCAGAATACACCCCCTCCCCCATCAACTGCCCAGAATACACCCCCCCATCAACTGCCCAAAATACACCCCCCCATCAACTGCCCAAAATACACCCCCCCATCAACTGCCCAGAATACACCCCCTCCCCCATCAACTGCCCAGAATACACCCCCCATCAACTTCCCAGAATACACCCACCCCATCAACTGCCCAGAATACACCCCCCCCCCATCAACTGCCCACATTACACCCCCATCAACTGCCCAGAATACACCCCCCCAATCAACTGCCCAGAATACACCCCCCCATCAACTGCCCAGAATACACCCCCCCATCAACTGCCCAGAATACACCCCCCATCAACTGCCCAGAATACACCCCCCCCATCAACTGCCCAGAATACACCCCCCATCAACTGCCCAGAATACACACACCCCCCCATCAACTGCCCAGAATACACCCCCCATCAACTGCCCAGAATACACCCCCCATCAACTGCCCAGAATACACCCCCCCCCATCAACTGCCCAGAATACACCCCCCAATCAACTGCCCAAAATACACACCCCCCATCAACTGCCCAAAATACACCCCCATCAACTGCCCAGGATACACCCCCCATCAACTGCCCAGGATACACCCCCCCATCAACTGCCCAGAATACACCCCCCATCAACTGCCCAGAATACACCCCCCAATCAACTGCCCAAAATACACCCCCCCATCAACTGCCCAAAATACACCCCCCATCAACTGCCCAGAATACACCCCCTCCCCCATCAACTGCCCAGAATACACCCCCCCTCATCAACTGCCCAGAATACACCCCCCCCCCCATCAACTGCCCAGAATACACCCCCTCCCCCATCAACTGCCCAGAATACACCCCCCATCAACTGCCAAAATACACCCCCCCCATCAACTGCCCAGAATACACCCCCCCCATCAACTGCCCAGAATACACCCCCCCCATCAATGGCCCAGATTACACCCCCATCAACTGCCCAGAATACACCCCCCCATCAACTGCCCAGAATACACCCCCCATCAACGGCCCAGATTACACCCCCCATCAACTGCCCAGAATACACCCCCCCATCAACTGCCCAGAATACACCCCCCCATCAACTGCCCAGAATACACCCCCCATCAACTGCCCAGAATACACCCCCCAATCAACTGCCCAAAATACACCCCCCTTCAACTGCCCATAATACACCCCCCAATCAACTGCCCAGAATACACCCCCCCCATCAACTGCCCAGAATACACCCCCTCCCCCATCAACTGCCCAGAATACACCCCCTCCCCCATCAACTGCCCAGAATACACCCCCCCATCAACTGCCCAAAATACACCCCCCCATCAACTGCCCAAAATACACCCCCCCATCAACTGCCCAGAATACACCCCCTCCCCCATCAACTGCCCAGAATACACCCCCCATCAACTTCCCAGAATACACCCACCCCATCAACTGCCCAGAATACACCCCCCCCCCATCAACTGCCCACATTACACCCCCATCAACTGCCCAGAATACACCCCCCCAATCAACTGCCCAGAATACACCCCCCCATCAACTGCCCAGAATACACCCCCCCATCAACTGCCCAGAATACACCCCCCATCAACTGCCCAGAATACACCCCCCCCATCAACTGCCCAGAATACACCCCCCCATCAACTGCCCAGAATACACACACCCCCCCCATCAACTGCCCAGAATACACCCCCCATCAACTGCCCAGAATACACCCCCCATCAACTGCCCAGAATACACCCCCCCCCATCAACTGCCCAGAATACACCCCCCAATCAACTGCCCAAAATACACACCCCCCATCAACTGCCCAAAATACACCCCCATCAACTGCCCAGGATACACCCCCCATCAACTGCCCAGGATACACCCCCCCATCAACTGCCCAGAATACACCCCCCATCAACTGCCCAGAATACACCCCCCAATCAACTGCCCAAAATACACCCCCCCATCAACTGCCCAAAATACACCCCCCATCAACTGCCCAGAATACACCCCCTCCCCCATCAACTGCCCAGAATACAACCCCCCCTCATCAACTGCCCAGAATACACCCCCCCCCCATCAACTGCCCAGAATACACCCCCTCCCCCATCAACTGCCCAGAATACACCCCCCATCAACTGCCCAAAATACACCCCCCCCATCAACTGCCCAGAATACACCCCCCCCATCAACTGCCCAGAATACACCCCCCCCATCAATGGCCCAGATTACACCCCCATCAACTGCCCAGAATACACCCCCCCATCAACTGCCCAGAATACACCCCCCATCAACGGCCCAGATTACACCCCCCATCAACTGCCCAGAATACACCCCCCCATCAACTGCCCAGAATACACCCCCCCATCAACTGCCCAGAATACACCCCCCATCAACTGCCCAGAATACACCCCCCATCAACTGCCCAGAATACACCCCCCCATCAACTGCCCAGAATACACCCCCCCCATCAACTGCCCAGAATACACCCCCCCCATCAACTGTCCAGAATACACCTCCCATCAACTGCCCAGAATACACCCCCCATCAACTGCCCAAAATACACCCCCCCAATCAACTGCCCAAAATACACCCCCCCATCAACTGCCCAGAATACACCCCCCCCATCTACTGCCCAGAATGCACCCCCCATCAACTGCCCAGAATACACCCCCCATCAACTGCCCAGAATACACCCCCCATCAACTGCCCAGAATACACCCCCCCATCAACTGCCCAGAATACACCCCCCCCATCAACTGCCCAGAATACACCCCCCCCCATCAACTGCCCAGAATACACCCCCCATCAACTGCCCAGAATACACCCCCCATCAACTGCCCAAAATACACCCCCCCCATCAACTGCCCAAAATACACCCCCCATCAACTGCCCAGAATACACCCCCCCCCATCTACTGCCCAGAATGCACCCCCCCCCCATCAACTGCCCAGAATACACCCCCCAATCAACTGCCCAGTATACACCCCCCAATCAACTGCCCAAAATACACCCCCCTCATCAACTGCCCATAATACACCCCCCCATCAACTGCCCATAATACACCCCCCATCAACTGCCCAAAATACACCCCCATCAGCTGCCCAGAATACACCCCCCCCATCAGCTGCCCAGAATACACCCCCCCCATCAACTGCCCAGAATACACCCCCCCATCAACTGCCCACATTACACCACCCATCAACTGCCCAGAATACACCCCCCCATCAACTGCCCAGAATACACCCCCCATCAACTGCCCAGAATACAACCCCCATCAACTGCCCAAAATACACCCCCCCCATCAACTGCCCAAAATACACCCCCCCATCAACTGCCCAGAATACACCCCCCATCTACTGCCCAGAATACACCCCCCAATCAACTGCCCAGAATACACCCCCCAATCAACTGCCCAGAATACACCCCCCAATCAACTGCCCAAAATACACCCCCCCATCAACTGCCCAGAATACACCCCCCCATCAACTGCCCAGAATCCAACCCCCCATCAACTGCCCAGAATACACCCCCCCATCAACTGCCCAGAATACACCCCCCCATCTACTGCCCAGAATACACCCCCCCATCAACTGCCCAGAATACACCCCCTAATCAACTGCCCAAAATACACCCCCCATCAACTGCCCAGAATACACCCCCCAATCAACTGCCCAAAATACACCCCCCTTCAACTGCCCAGAATACACCCCCCAATCAACTGCCCAAAATACACCCCCCCATCAACTGCCCAGAATACACCCCCCCATCAACTGCCCAGAATACAACCCCTCCCCCATCAACTGCCCAGAATACACCCCCTCCCCCATCAACTGCCCAGAATACACCCCCTCCCCCATCAACTGCCTAGAATACAGCCCCCCATCAACTGCCCAAAATACACCCCCCATCAACTGCCCAGAATACACCCCCCCAATCAACTGCCCAGAATACACCCCCCAAGCAACTGCCAAAAATATACCCCCCCTTCTACTGCCCAGAATACACCCCCCATCAACTGCCCAGAATACACCCCCCCATCAACTGCCCAGAATACACCCCCCCATCAACTGCCCAGAATACACCCCCCCATCAACTGCCCAGAATACCCCCCCATCAACTGCCCAGAATACACCCACCATCAACTGCCCAGAATACACCCCCCCATCAACTGCCCAGAATACACCCCCCATCAACTGCCCAGAATACACCCCCCCCCATCAACTGCCCAGAATACACCCCCCCATCAACTGCTCAGAATACACCCCCCATCAACTGCCCAGAATACACCCCCATCAACTGCCCTGAATACACCCCCCATCAACTGCCCAGAATACACCCCCCAATCAACTGCCTAAAATACACACCCCCCATCAACTGCCCAAAATACACCCCCCATCAACTGCCCAGAAT
Source organism: Rana muscosa (assembly GCA_029206835.1). Taxonomy (NCBI): domain Eukaryota; kingdom Metazoa; phylum Chordata; class Amphibia; order Anura; family Ranidae; genus Rana; species Rana muscosa. The sequence goes on from JARGYO010003121.1 coordinate 9,495, forward strand.
ACACCCCCTCCCCCATCAACTGCCCAGAATACACCCCCTCCCCCATCAACTGCCCAGAATACACCCCCCCATCAACTGCCCAGAATACACCCCCCCATCAATTGCCCAGATTACACCCCCCCATCAACTGCCCAGAATACACCCCCCATCAACTGCCCAGAATACACCCCCCATCAACTGCCCAGAATACACCCCCCATCAACTGCCCAGAATACACCCCCCATCAACTGCCCAGAATACACCCCCCATCAACTGCCCAGAATACCCCCCCATCAACTGCCCAGAATACACCCCCCATCAACTGCCGAGAATACACCCCCCCATCAACTGCCCAGAATACACCCCCCCCATCAACTGCCCAGAATACACCCCCCAATCATCTGCCCAAAATACACCCCCCCATCAACTGCCCAGAATACACCCCCCAATCAACTGCCCAAAATATACCCCCCCCCCATCAACTGCCCAGAATACACCCCCCATCAACTGCCCAGAATAAGCCCCCTCTCCCATCAACTGCCCAGAAGACACCCCCCATCAACTGCCCAGAATACACCCCCCCCATCAACTGCCCAGATTACACCCCCATCAACTGCCCAGAATACACCCCCCCATCAACTGCCCAGAATACACCCCCCCATCAACTGCCCAGAATACACCCCCCCATCAACTGCCCCATCAACTGCCCAGAATACACCCCCCCATCAACTGCCCAGAATACACCCCCCCACCCAATCAACTGCCCAAAATACACCCCCCCATCAACTGCCCAGAATACACCCCCAATCAGCTGCCCAAAATACACCCCCCCATCAACTGCAGAGAATACACCCACATCTACTGCCCAGAATACACCCCCCCATCAACTGCCAGAATACACCCCCCAATCAACTGCCCAAAATATACCCCCCATCAACTGCCCAGAATACACCCTCCAATCAACTGCCCAAAATACACCCCCCCCATCAACTGCCCAGAATACACCCCCATCTACTGCCCAGAATACACCCCCCCATCAACTGCCCAGAATACACCCCCCCACCCAATCAACTGCCCAAAATACACCCCCATCAACTGCCCAGAATACACCCCCAATCAGCTGCCCAAAATACACCCCCCCCCCATCAACTGCCCAGAATACACCCCCCATCTACTGCCCAGAATACACCCCCCCATCAACTGCCAGAATACACCCCCCAATCAACTGCCCAGAATACACCCCCCATCAAATGCCCAGAATACACGCCCCATCAACTGCCCAGAATACACCCCCCCCCATCAACTGCCCAGAATACACCCCCCCATCAACTGCCCAGAATACACCCCCCCCATCAACTGCCCAAAATACACCCCCCATCAACTGCCCAAAATACACCCCCCATCAACTGCCCAGAATACACCCCCCCCCATCAACTGCCCAGAATACACCCCCCAATCAACTGCCCAGTATACACCCCCCAATCAACTGCCCAAAATACACCCCCCTCATCAACTGCCCATAATACACCCCCCCATCAACTGCCCAGAATACACCCCCCCCATCAGCTGCCCAGAATACACCCCCCATCAACTGCCCAGAATACACCCCCCATCAACTGCCCAGAATACACCCCCCCATCAACTGCCCACATTACACCACCCATCAACTGCCCAGAATACACCCCCCCCCATCAACTGCCCAGAATACACCCCCCCCATCAACTGCCCAGAATACACCCCCCCATCAACTGCCCAAAATACACCCCCCCATCAACTGCCCAGAATACACCCCCCCCATCAACTGCCCAGAATACACCCCCCATCAACTGCCCAGAATACACCCCCCAATCAACTGCCTAAAATACACACCCCCATCAACTGCCCAAAATACACCCCCCATCAACTGCCCAGAATACACCCCCTCCCCCATCAACTGCCCAGAATACACCCCCCATCAACTGCCCAGAATACACCCCCCCATCAATTGCCCAGATTACACCCCCCCATCAACTGCCCAGAAAACACCCCCCATCAACTGCCCAGAATACACCCCCCATCAACTGCCCAGAATACACCCCCCATCAACTGCCCAGAATACACCCCCCCATCAACTGCCCAGAATACACCCCCCATCAACTGCCCAGAATACCCCCCATCAACTGCCCAGAATACACCCCCCATCAACTGCCGAGAATACACCCCCCCCCCATCAACTGCCCAGAATACACCCCCCCATCAACTGCCCAGAATACACCCCCCAATCATCTGCCCAAAATACACCCCCCATCAACTGCCCAGAATACACCCCCCAATCAACTGCCCAAAATATACCCCCCCATCAACTGCCCAGAATACACCCCCCATCAACTGCCCAGAATAAGCCCCCTCCCCCATCAACTGCCCAGAAGACACCCCCCATCAACTGCCCAGAATACACCCCCCCATCAACTGCCCAGATTACACCCCCATCAACTGCCCAGAATACACCCCCCCATCAACTGCCCAGAATACACCCCCCATCAACTGCCCAGAATACACCCCCCCATCAACTGCCCCATCAACTGCCCAGAATACACCCCCCATCAACTGCCCAGAATACACCCCCCCCACCCAATCAACTGCCCAAAATACACCCCCCATCAACTGCCCAGAATACACCCCCCAATCAGCTGCCCAAAATACACCCCCCATCAACTGCCCAGAATACACCCCCAATCTACTGCCCAGAATACACCCCCCCAATCAACTGCCAGAATACACCCCCCAATCAACTGCCCAAAATATACCCCCCATCAACTGCCCAGAATACACCCCCCAATCAACTGCCCAAAATACACACCCCCCATCAACTACCCAGAATACACCCCCCCATCAACTGCCCAGAATACACCCCCTCCCCCATCAACTGCCCAGAATACACCCCCCATCAACTGCCCAGATTACACCCCCCATCAACTGCCCAGAATACACCCCCCCATCAACTGCCCAGAATACACCCCCCATCAACTGCCCAGAATACACCCCCCATCAACTGCCCAGAATACACGCCCCATCAACTGCCCAGAATACACCCCCCCATCAACTGCCCAGAATACACCCCCCCATCAACTGCCCAAAATACACCCCCCATCAACTGCCCAAAATACACCCCCCATCAACTGCCCAGAATACACCCCCCCATCAACTGCCCAGAATACACCCCCCAATCAACTGCCCAGTATACACCCCCCAATCAACTGCCCAAAATACATCCCCCTCATCAACTGCCCATAATACACCCCCCCATCAACTGCCCAGAATACACCCCCCCATCAGCTGCCCAGAATACACCCCCTATCAACTGCCCAGAATACACCCCCCATCAACTGCCCACATTACACCACCCATCAACTGCCCAGAATACACCCCCCCCATCAACTGCCCAGAATACACCCCCCCCCATCAACTGTCCAGAATACACCCCCCCATCAACTGCCCAAAATACACCCCCCCATCAACTGCCCAGAATACACCCCCCCCATCTACTGCCCAGAATACACCCCCCAATCAACTGCCCAGAATACACCCCCCAATCAACTGCCCAAAATACACCCCCCATCAACTGCCCAGAATACACCCCCCATCAACTGCCCAGAATACACCCCCCATCAACTGCCCAGAATACACCCCCCCATCAACTGCCCAGAATACACCCCCCCCATCAACTGCCCAGAATACACCCCCATCAACTGCCCAGAATACACCCCCATCAACTGCCCAGAATACACCCCCCATCAACTGCCCAGAATACACCCCCCCATCAACTGCCCAGAATACACCCCCCCATCAACTGCCCAGAATACACCCCCCAATCAACTGCCCAAAATACACCCCCCCCCACATCAACTGCCCAGAATACACCCCCCCATCAACTGCCCAGAATACACCCCCCCATCTACTGCCCAGAATACACCCCCCATCAACTGCCCAGAATACACCCCCTAATCAACTGCCCAAAATATACCCCCCCATCAACTGCCCAGAATACACCCCCCAATCAACTGCCCAAAATACACCCCCCTTCAACTGCCCAAAATACACCCCCCCCCATCAACTGCCCAAAATACACCCCCCCCCATCAACTGCCCAGAATACACCCCCCCATCAACTGCCCAGAATACACCCCCTCCCCCATCAACTGCCCAGAATACACCCCCCCCCATCAACTGACCAGAATACACCCCCTCCCCCATCAACTGCCCAGAATACACCCCCCCCATCAACTGCCCAAAATACACCCCCCCATCAACTGCCCAAAATACGTCCCCCCCCATCAACTACCCAGAATACACCCCCCCCATCAACTGCCCAGAATACACCCCCTCCCCCATCAACTGCCCAGAATACACCCCCCATCAACTGCCCAGAATACACCCCCCCCATCAACTGCCCAGAATACACCCCCCCATCAACTGCCCAGAATACACCCCCCCATCAACTGCCCAGAATACACCCCCCATCAACTGCCCAGAATACACCCCCCAATCAACTGCCCAAAATACGTCCCCCCCCATCAACTGCCCAGAATACACCCCCTCCCCCATCAACTGCCCAGAATACACCCCCTCCCCCATCAACTGCCCAGAAGACACCCCCCATCAACTGCCCAGAATACACCCCCCCATCAACTGCCCAGATTACACCCCCATCAACTGCCCAGAATACACCCCCCCATCAACTGCCCAGAATACACCCCCCATCAACTGCCCAGAATACACCCCCCCATCAACTGCCCCATCAACTGCCCAGAATACACCCCCCATCAACTGCCCAGAATACACCCCCCCCACCCAATCAACTGCCCAAAATACACCCCCCATCAACTGCCCAGAATACACCCCCCAATCAGCTGCCCAAAATACACCCCCCATCAACTGCCCAGAATACACCCCCCATCTACTGCCCAGAATACACCCCCCCAATCAACTGCCAGAATACACCCCCCAATCAACTGCCCAAAATATACCCCCCATCAACTGCCCAGAATACACCCCCCAATCAACTGCCCAAAATACACACCCCCCATCAACTACCCAGAATACACCCCCCCATCAACTGCCCAGAATACACCCCCTCCCCCATCAACTGCCCAGAATACACCCCCCATCAACTGCCCAGATTACACCCCCCATCAACTGCCCAGAATACACCCCCCCCATCAACTGCCCAGAATACACCCCCCATCAACTGCCCAGAATACACCCCCCATCAACTGCCCAGAATACACGCCCCATCAACTGCCCAGAATACACCCCCCCATCAACTGCCCAGAATACACCCCCCCATCAACTGCCCAAAATACACCCCCCATCAACTGCCCAAAATACACCCCCCATCAACTGCCCAGAATACACCCCCCCATCAACTGCCCAGAATACACCCCCCAATCAACTGCCCAGTATACACCCCCCAATCAACTGCCCAAAATACATCCCCCTCATCAACTGCCCATAATACACCCCCCCATCAACTGCCCAGAATACACCCCCCCATCAGCTGCCCAGAATACACCCCCTATCAACTGCCCAGAATACACCCCCCCATCAGCTGCCCAGAATACACCCCCTATCAACTGCCCAGAATACACCCCCCATCAACTGCCCACATTACACCACCCATCAACTGCCCAGAATACACCCCCCCATCAACTGCCCAGAATACACCCCCCCCATCAACTGTCCAGAATACACCCCCCCATCAACTGCCCAAAATACACCCCCCCATCAACTGCCCAGAATACACCCCCCCCATCTACTGCCCAGAATACACCCCCCAATCAACTGCCCAGAATACACCCCCCAATCAACTGCCCAAAATACACCCCCCATCAACTGCCCAGAATACACCCCCCATCAACTGCCCAGAATACACCCCCCATCAACTGCCCAGAATACACCCCCCCATCAACTGCCCAGAATACACCCCCCCCATCAACTGCCCAGAATACACCCCCATCAACTGCCCAGAATACACCCCCCATCAACTGCCCAGAATACACCCCCCATCAACTGCCCAGAATACACCCCCCCATCAACTGCCCAGAATACACCCCCTCCCCCATCAACTGCCCAGAATACACCCCCCCCCATCAACTGACCAGAATACACCCCCTCCCCCATCAACTGCCCAGAATACACCCCCCCCATCAACTGCCCAAAATACACCCCCCCCATCAACTGCCCAAAATACGTCCCCCCCCATCAACTACCCAGAATACACCCCCCCATCAACTGCCCAGAATACACCCCCTCCCCCATCAACTGCCCAGAATACACCCCCCATCAACTGCCCAGAATACACCCCCCCCATCAACTGCCCACATTACACCCCCCATCAACTGCCCAGAATACACCCCCCCAATCAACTGCCCAGAATACACCCCCCAATCAACTGCCCAAAATATACCCCCCTTCAACTGCCCAGAATACACCCCCCATCAACTGCCCAGAATACACCCCCCCATCAACTGCCCAGAATACACCCCCCCATCAACTGCCCAGAATACACCCCCCATCAACTGCCCAGAATACACCCCCCCATCAACTGCCCAGAATACACCCCCTCCCCCATCAACTGCCCAGAATACACCCCCCCCCATCAACTGACCAGAATACACCCCCTCCCCCATCAACTGCCCAGAATACACCCCCCCCATCAACTGCCCAAAATACACCCCCCCCATCAACTGCCCAAAATACGTCCCCCCCCATCAACTACCCAGAATACACCCCCCCATCAACTGCCCAGAATACACCCCCTCCCCCATCAACTGCCCAGAATACACCCCCCATCAACTGCCCAGAATACACCCCCCCCATCAACTGCCCACATTACACCCCAGAATATACACCCCCCCAATCAACTGCCCAGAATACACCCCCCAATCAACTGCCCAAAATATACCCCCCTTCAACTGCCCAGAATACACCCCCCATCAACTGCCCAGAATACACCCCCCCATCAACTGCCCAGAATACACCCCCCCATCAACTGCCCAGAATACACCCCCCCATCAACTGCCCAGAATACACCCCCCCCATCAACTGCCCAGAATACACCCCCCCATCAACTGCCCAGAATACACCCCCCCATCAACTGCCCAGAATACACCCCCCATCAACTGCCCAGAATACACCCCCCATCAAACTGCCCAGAATACACCCCCCATCAACTGCCCAGAATACACCCCCCAATCAACTGCCCAAAATACACCCCCCCATCAACTGCCCAAAATACCCCCCCCATCAACTGCCCAAATACACCCCCCATCAACTGCCCAGAATACACCCCCTCCCCCATCAACTGCCCAGAATACACCCCCCCATCAACTGCCCAGAATACACCCCCCATCAATTGCCCAGATTACACCCCCCCATCAACTGCCCAGAATACACCCCCCATCAACTGCCCAGAATACACCCCCCATCAACTGCCCAGAATACACCCCCCATCAACTGCCCAGAATACACCCCCCATCAACTGCCCAGAATACACCCCCCATCAACTGCCCAGAATACCCCCCCAATCAACTGCCCAGAATACACCCCCCATCAACTGCCGAGAATACACCCCCCCCATCAACTGCCCAGAATACACCCCCCCCATCAACTGCCCAGAATACACCCCCCAATCATCTGCCCAAAATACACCCCCCCATCAACTGCCCAGAATACACCCCCCAATCAACTGCCCAAAATATACCCCCCCCCATCAACTGCCCAGAATACACCCCCCATCAACTGCCCAGAATAAGCCCCCCTCTCCCATCAACTGCCCAGAAGACACCCCCCATCAACTGCCCAGAATACACCCCCCCCCCATCAACTGCCCAGATTACACCCCCATCAACTGCCCAGAATACACCCCCCCATCAACTGCCCAGAATACACCCCCCCCATCAACTGCCCAGAATACACCCCCCCATCAACTGCCCCATCAACTTGCCCAGAATACACCCCCCCATCAACTGCCCAGAATACACCCCCCCACCCAATCAACTGCCCAAAATACACCCCCCCATCAACTGCCCAGAATACACCCCCAATCAGCTGCCCAAAATACACCCCCCCATCAACTGCAGAGAATACACCCCCATCTACTGCCCAGAATACACCCCCCCATCAACTGCCAGAATACACCCCCCAATCAACTGCCCAAAATATACCCCCCCATCAACTGCCCAGAATACACCCCCCATCAACTGCCCAGAATACACCCCCCCATCAACTGCCCACATTACACCCCCCATCAACTGCCCAGAATACACCCCCCCAATCAACTGCCCAGAATACACCCCCCAATCAACTGCCCAAAATATACCCCCCTTCAACTGCCCAGAATACACCCCCCATCAACTGCCCAGAATACACCCCCCCATCAACTGCCCAGAATACACCCCCCCATCAACTGCCCAGAATACACCCCCCCCATCAACTGCCCAGAATACACCCCCCCATCAACTGCCCAGAATACACCCCCCCATCAACTGCCCAGAATACACCCCCCCATCAACTGCCCAGAATACACCCCCCCATCAACTGCCCAGAATACACCCCCCATCAACTGCCCAGAATACACCCCCCAATCAACTGCCCAAAATACACCCCCCATCAACTGCCCAAAATACCCCCCCCATCAACTGCCCAAAATACACCCCCCATCAACTGCCCAGAATACACCCCCTTCCCCCATCAACTGCCCAGAATACACCCCCCCATCAACTGCCCAGAATACACCCCCATCAATTGCCCAGATTACAACCCCCCCATCAACTGCCCAGAATACACCCCCCATCAACTGCCCAGAATACACCCCCCATCAACTGCCCAGAATACACCCCCCATCAACTGCCCAGAATACACCCCCCATCAACTGCCCAGAATACACCCCCCATCAACTGCCCAGAATACCCCCCATCAACTGCCCAGAATACACCCCCCATCAACTGCCGAGAATACACCCCCCCCATCACTGCCCAGAATACACCCCCCCCATCAACTGCCCAGAATACACCCCCCAATCATCTGCCCAAAATACACCCCCCCATCAACTGCCCAGAATACACCCCCCAATCAACTGCCCAAAATATACCCCCCCCCCATCAACTGCCCAGAATACACCCCCCATCAACTGCCCAGAATAAGCCCCCTCTCCCATCAACTGCCCAGAAGACACCCCCCATCAACTGCCCAGAATACACCCCCCCCATCAACTGCCCAGATTACACCCCCATCAACTGCCCAGAATACACCCCCCCATCAACTGCCCAGAATACACCCCCCCATCAACTGCCCAGAATACACCCCCCATCAACTGCCCCATCAACTGCCCAGAATACACCCCCCCATCAACTGCCCAGAATACACCCCCCACCCAATCAACTGCCCAAAATACACCCCCCCATCAACTGCCCAGAATACACCCCCAATCAGCTGCCCAAAATACACCCCCCCCATCAACTGCAGAGAATACAACCCCCATCTACTGCCCAGAATACACCCCCCCATCAACTGCCAGAATACACCCCCCAATCAACTGCCCAAAATATACCCCCCATCAACTGCCCAGAATACACCCTCCAATCAACTGCCCAAAATACACCCCCCCCATCAACTGCCCAGAATACACCCCCATCTACTGCCCAGAATACACCCCCCCATCAACTGCCCAGAATACACCCCCCCACCCAATCAACTGCCCAAAATACACCCCCATCAACTGCCCAGAATACACCCCCAATCAGCTGCCCAAAATACACCCCCCCCCCCATCAACTGCCCAGAATACACCCCCCATCTACTGCCCAGAATACACCCCCCCATCAACTGCCAGAATACACCCCCCAATCAACTGCCCAGAATACACCCCCCATCAAATGCCCAGAATACACGCCCCATCAACTGCCCAGAATACACCCCCCCCCATCAACTGCCCAGAATACACCCCCCCATCAACTGCCCAGAATACACCCCCCCCATCAACTGCCCAAAATACACCCCCCATCAACTGCCCAAAATACACCCCCCATCAACTGCCCAGAATACACCCCCCCCATCAACTGCCCAGAATACACCCCCCAATCAACTGCCCAGTATACACCCCCCAATCAAACTGCCCAAAATACACCCCCCTCATCAACTGCCCATAATACACCCCCCCCATCAACTGCCCAGAATACACCCCCCCATCAGCTGCCCAGAATACACCCCCCATCAACTGCCCAGAATACACCCCCCATCAACTGCCCAGAATACACCCCCCCATCAACTGCCCACATTACACCACCCATCAACTGCCCAGAATACACCCCCCCCATCAACTGCCCAGAATACACCCCCCCCATCAACTGCCCAGAATACACCCCCCCATCAACTGCCCAAAATACACCCCCCCATCAACTGCCCAGAATACACCCCCCCCATCAACTGCCCAGAATACACCCCCCATCAACTGCCCAGAATACACCCCCCAATCAACTGCCTAAAATACACACCCCCCATCAACTGCCCAAAATACACCCCCCATCAACTGCCAGAATACACCCCCTCCCCCATCAACTGCCCAGAATACACCCCCCATCAACTGCCCAGAATACACCCCCCCCCATCAATTGCCCAGATTACACCCCCCCATCAACTGCCCAGAAAACACCCCCCCATCAACTGCCCAGAATACACCCCCCATCAACTGCCCAGAATACACCCCCCATCAACTGCCCAGAATACACCCCCCCATCAACTGCCCAGAATACACCCCCCCATCAACTGCCCAGAATACCCCCCATCAACTGCCAGAATACACCCCCCATCACCTGCCGAGAATACACCCCCCCCCATCAACTGCCCAGAATACACCCCCCCATCAACTGCCCAGAATACACCCCCCAATCATCTGCCCAAAATACACCCCCCATCAACTGCCCAGAATACACCCCCCAATCAACTGCCCAAAATATACCCCCCCATCAACTGCCCAGAATACACCCCCCATCAACTGCCCAGAATAAGCCCCCTCCCCCATCAACTGCCCAGAAGACACCCCCCATCAACTGCCCAGAATACACCCCCAATCAACTGCCCAGAATACACCCCCCCCATCAACTGCCCAGAATACACCCCCCCCATTCAACTGCCCAGAATACACCCCCCATCAACTGCCCAAAATACACCCCCCCATCAACTGCCCAAAAACACCCCCCATCAACTGCCCAGAATACACCCCCCCCATCAACTGCCCAGAATACACCCCCCCCATCAACTGCCCAGAATACACCCCCCATCAACTGCCCAGAATCCACCCCCCCATCAACTGCCCAGAATACACCCCCCCATCAACTGCCCAGAATACATCCCCCCATCAACTGCCCAGAATACACCCCCCCATCAACTGCCCAGAATACACCCCCCAATCAACTGCCCAAAATACACCCCCCAATCAACTGCCCAAAATACACCCCCCCCATTAACTGCCCAAAATACACCCCCCATCAACAGCCCAGAATACACCCCCCCATTTACTGCCCAGAATACACCCCCCCCATCAACTGCCCAGAGTACACCCCCCCCATCAACTGCCCAGAATACACCCCCCCATCAACTGCCCAGAATACACCCCCCAATCAACTGCCCAAAATACACCCCCCAATCAACTGCCCAAAATACACCCCCCCATCAATTGCCCAGAATACACCCCCTCCCCCATTAACTGCCCAGAATACACCCCCCATCAACTGCCCAGAATACACCCCCCATCAACTGCCCAGAATACACCCCCCCCATCAACTGCCCACATTACACCCCCATCAACTGCCCAGAATACACCCCCCCAATCAACTGCCCAGAATACACCCCCCAATCAACTGCCCAAAATATACCCCCCCTTCAACTACCCAGAATACACCCCCCCCCATCAACTGCCCAGAATACACCCCCTCCCCCATCAACTGCCCAGAATACACCCCCCCATCAACTGCCCAGAATACACCCCCCCATCAACTGCCCAGATTACACCCCCCATCAACTGCCCAGAATACACCCCCCATCAACTGCCCAGAATACACCCCCCATAAACTGCCCAGAATACACCCCCCATCAACTGCCCAGAATACACCCCCCCATCAGCTGCCCAGAATACACCCCCCATCAACTGCCGAGAATACACCCCCCCATCAACTGCCCAGAATACACCCCCCCATCAACTGCCCAGAATACACCCCCCCATCAACTACCCAAAATACACCCCCCCATCAACTGCCCAAAATACACCCCCCATCAACTGCCCAGAATACACCCCCCATCAACTGCCCAGAATACACCCCCCATCAGCTGCCCAGAATACACCCCCCCCATCAACTGCCCAGAATACACCCCCCCATCAACTGCCCACATTACACCACCCATCAACTGCCCAGAATACACCCCCCCCCATCAACTGCCCAGAATACAACCCCCCCCATCAACTGCCCAGAATACACCCCCCCATCAACTGCCCAAAATACACCCCCCCATCAACTGCCCAGAATACACCCCCCATCTACTGCCCAGAATACACCCCCCCAATCAACTGCCCAGAATACACCCCCCAATCAACTGCCCAAAATACACCCCCCCATCAACTGCCCAGAATACACCCCCCATCAACTGCCCAGAATACACCCCCCCATCAACTGCCCAGAATACACCCCCATCAACTGCCCAGAATCCACCCCCCCATCAACTGCCCAGAATACACCCCCCATCAACTGCCCAGAATACACCCCCCATCAACTGCCCAGAATACACCCCCCATCAACTGCCCAGAATACACCCCCCATCAACTGCCCAGAATACATCCCCCCATCAACTGCCCAGAATACACCCCCCCCATCAACTGCCCAAAATACACCCCCCAATCAACTGCCCAAAATACACCCCCCCATTAACTGCCCAAAATACACCCCCCCATCAACTGCCCAGAATACACCCCCCCATTTACTGCCCAGAATACACCCCCCCATCAACTGCCCAGAATACACCCCCTAATCAACTGCCCAAAATACACCCCCCCATCAACTGCCCAGAATACACCCCCCAATCAACTGCCCAAAATACACCCCCCTTCAACTGCCCATAATACACCCCCCAATCAACTGCCCAGAATACACCCCCCCCATCAACTGCCCAGAATACACCCCCTCCCCCATCAACTGCCCAGAATACACCCCCTCCCCCATCAACTGCCCAGAATACACCCCCCCATCAACTGCCCAAAATACACCCCCCCATCAACTGCCCAAAATACACCCCCCATCAACTGCCCAAAATACACCCCCCCATCAACTGCCCAGAATACACCCCCTCCCCCATCAACTGCCCAGAATACACCCCCCATCAACTTCCCAGAATACACCCACCCCATCAACTGCCCAGAATACACCCCCCCCCATCAACTGCCCACATTACACCCCCATCAACTGCCCAGAATACACCCCCCCAATCAACTGCCCAGAATACACCCCCCCATCAACTGCCCAGAATACACCCCCCCATCAACTGCCCAGAATACACCCCCCATCAACTGCCCAGAATACACCCCCCCCCCATCAACTGCCCAGAATACACCCCCCATCAACTGCCCAGAATACACACACCCCCCCATCAACTGCCCAGAATACACCCCCCATCAACTGCCCAGAATACACCCCCCATCAACTGCCCAGAATACACCCCCCCCCATCAACTGCCCAGAATACACCCCCCAATCAACTGCCCAAAATACACACCCCCCATCAACTGCCCAAAATACACCCCCATCAACTGCCCAGGATACACCCCCCATCAACTGCCCAGGATACACCCCCCCCATCAACTGCCCAGAATACACCCCCCATCAACTGCCCAGAATACACCCCCCAATCAACTGCCCAAAATACACCCCCCCATCAACTGCCCAAAATACACCCCCCATCAACTGCCCAGAATACACCCCCTCCCCCATCAACTGCCCAGAATACACCCCCCCTCATCAACTGCCCAGAATACACCCCCCCCCCATCAACTGCCCAGAATACACCCCCTCCCCCATCAACTGCCCAGAATACACCCCCCATCAACTGCCCAAAATACACCCCCCCCATCAACTGCCCAGAATACACCCCCCCCATCAACTGCCCAGAATACACCCCCCCCATCAATGGCCCAGATTACACCCCCCATCAACTGCCCAGAATACACCCCCCCATCAACTGCCCAGAATACACCCCCCATCAACGGCCCAGATTACACCCCCCATCAACTGCCCAGAATACACCCCCCCATCAACTGCCCAGAATACACCCCCCCATCAACTGCCCAGAATACACCCCCCATCAACTGCCCAGAATACACCCCCCATCAACTGCCCAGAATACACCCCCCCATCAACTGCCCAGAATACACCCCCCCCATCAACTGCCCAGAATACACCCCCCCCCATCAACTGTCCAGAATACACCTCCCCATCAACTGCCCAGAATACACCCCCCATCAACTGCCCAAAATACACCCCCCCCATCAACTGCCCAAAATACACCCCCCCATCAACTGCCCAGAATACACCCCCCCCATCTACTGCCCAGAATGCACCCCCCATCAACTGCCCAGAATACACCCCCCATCAACTGCCCAGAATACACCCCCCCATCAACTGCCCAGAATACACCCCCCCATCAACTGCCCAGAATACACCCCCCCCATCAACTGCCCAGAATACACCCCCCCCCATCAACTGCCCAGAATACACCCCCCCATCAACTGCCCAGAATACACCCCCCATCAACTGCCCAAAATACACCCCCCCCCATCAACTGCCCAAAATACACCCCCCATCAACTGCCCAGAATACACCCCCCCCCATCAACTGCCCAGAATACACCCCCCCCCCATCAACTGCCCAGAATACACCCCCCCATCAACTGCCCAGAATACACCCCCCATCAACTGCCCAAAATACACCCCCCCCCCATCAACTGCCCAAAATACACCCCCCATCAACTGCCCAGAATACACCCCCCCCATCTACTGCCCAGAATGCACCCCCCCCCCATCAACTGCCCAGAATACACCCCCCAATCAACTGCCCAGTATACACCCCCCAATCAACTGCCCAAAATACACCCCCCTCATCAACTGCCCATAATACACCCCCCCATCAACTGCCCATAATACACCCCCCATCAACTGCCCAAAATACACCCCCCATCAGCTGCCCAGAATACACCCCCCCCATCAGCTGCCCAGAATACACCCCCCCCATCAACTGCCCAGAATACACCCCCCCATCAACTGCCCACATTACACCACCCATCAACTGCCCAGAATACACCCCCCCATCAACTGCCCAGAATACACCCCCCATCAACTGCCCAGAATACAACCCCCATCAACTGCCCAAAATACACCCCCCCCATCAACTGCCCAAAATACACCCCCCCATCAACTGCCCAGAATACACCCCCCATCTACTGCCCAGAATACACCCCCCCAATCAACTGCCCAGAATACACCCCCCAATCAACTGCCCAGAATACACCCCCCAATCAACTGCCCAAAATACACCCCCCCATCAACTGCCCAGAATACACCCCCCCATCAACTGCCCAGAATCCAACCCCCCATCAACTGCCCAGAATACACCCCCCCATCAACTGCCCAGAATACACCCCCCCATCTACTGCCCAGAATACACCCCCCCATCAACTGCCCAGAATACACCCCCTAATCAACTGCCCAAAATACACCCCCCCATCAACTGCCCAGAATACACCCCCCAATCAACTGCCCAAAATACACTCCCCTTCAACTGCCCAGAATACACCCCCCAATCAACTGCCCAAAATACACCCCCCCATCAACTGCCCAGAATACACCCCCCCATCAACTGCCCAGAATACAACCCCTCCCCCATCAACTGCCCAGAATACACCCCCTCCCCCATCAACTGCCCAGAATACACCCCCTCCCCCATCAACTGCCTAGAATACAGCCCCCCATCAACTGCCCAAAATACACCCCCCATCAACTGCCCAGAATACACCCCCCAATCAACTGCCCAGAATACACCCCCCAAGCAACTGCCAAAAATATACCCCCCCTTCTACTGCCCAGAATACACCCCCCATCAACTGCCCAGAATACACCCCCCCATCAACTGCCCAGAATACACCCCCCCATCAACTGCCCAGAATACACCCCCCCATCAACTGCCCAGAATACCCCCCCCCCCATCAACTGCCCAGAATACACCCACCATCAACTGCCCAGAATACACCCCCCCCATCAACTGCCCAGAATACACCCCCCATCAACTGCCCAGAATACACCCCCCCCCATCAACTGCCCAGAATACACCCCCCCCATCAACTGCTCAGAATACACCCCCCATCAACTGCCCAGAATACACCCCCATCAACTGCCCAGAATACACCCCCCAATCAACTGCCCAAAATATACCCCCCCTTCAACTACCCAGAATACACCCCCCCCCATCAACTGCCCAGAATACACCCCCTCCCCCATCAACTGCCCAGAATACACCCCCCCATCAACTGCCCAGAATACACCCCCCCATCAACTGCCCAGATTACACCCCCCATCAACTGCCCAGAATACACCCCCCATCAACTGCCCAGAATACACCCCCCATAAACTGCCCAGAATACACCCCCCATCAACTGCCCAGAATACACCCCCCCATCAGCTGCCCAGAATACACCCCCCATCAACTGCCGAGAATACACCCCCCCATCAACTGCCCAGAATACACCCCCCCATCAACTGCCCAGAATACACCCCCCCATCAACTACCCAAAATACACCCCCCCATCAACTGCCCAAAATACACCCCCCATCAACTGCCCAGAATACACCCCCCATCAACTGCCCAGAATACACCCCCCATCAGCTGCCCAGAATACACCCCCCCCATCAACTGCCCAGAATACACCCCCCCATCAACTGCCCACATTACACCACCCATCAACTGCCCAGAATACACCCCCCCCCATCAACTGCCCAGAATACAACCCCCCCCATCAACTGCCCAGAATACACCCCCCCATCAACTGCCCAAAATACACCCCCCCATCAACTGCCCAGAATACACCCCCCATCTACTGCCCAGAATACACCCCCCCAATCAACTGCCCAGAATACACCCCCCAATCAACTGCCCAAAATACACCCCCCCATCAACTGCCCAGAATACACCCCCCATCAACTGCCCAGAATACACCCCCCCATCAACTGCCCAGAATACACCCCCATCAACTGCCCAGAATCCACCCCCCCATCAACTGCCCAGAATACACCCCCCATCAACTGCCCAGAATACACCCCCCATCAACTGCCCAGAATACACCCCCCATCAACTGCCCAGAATACACCCCCCATCAACTGCCCAGAATACATCCCCCCATCAACTGCCCAGAATACACCCCCCCCATCAACTGCCCAAAATACACCCCCCAATCAACTGCCCAAAATACACCCCCCCATTAACTGCCCAAAATACACCCCCCCATCAACTGCCCAGAATACACCCCCCCATTTACTGCCCAGAATACACCCCCCCATCAACTGCCCAGAATACACCCCCTAATCAACTGCCCAAAATACACCCCCCCATCAACTGCCCAGAATACACCCCCCAATCAACTGCCCAAAATACACCCCCCTTCAACTGCCCATAATACACCCCCCAATCAACTGCCCAGAATACACCCCCCCCATCAACTGCCCAGAATACACCCCCTCCCCCATCAACTGCCCAGAATACACCCCCTCCCCCATCAACTGCCCAGAATACACCCCCCCATCAACTGCCCAAAATACACCCCCCCATCAACTGCCCAAAATACACCCCCCATCAACTGCCCAAAATACACCCCCCCATCAACTGCCCAGAATACACCCCCTCCCCCATCAACTGCCCAGAATACACCCCCCATCAACTTCCCAGAATACACCCACCCCATCAACTGCCCAGAATACACCCCCCCCCATCAACTGCCCACATTACACCCCCATCAACTGCCCAGAATACACCCCCCCAATCAACTGCCCAGAATACACCCCCCCATCAACTGCCCAGAATACACCCCCCCATCAACTGCCCAGAATACACCCCCCATCAACTGCCCAGAATACACCCCCCCCCCATCAACTGCCCAGAATACACCCCCCATCAACTGCCCAGAATACACACACCCCCCCATCAACTGCCCAGAATACACCCCCCATCAACTGCCCAGAATACACCCCCCATCAACTGCCCAGAATACACCCCCCCCATCAACTGCCCAGAATACACCCCCCAATCAACTGCCCAAAATACACACCCCCCATCAACTGCCCAAAATACACCCCCATCAACTGCCCAGGATACACCCCCCATCAACTGCCCAGGATACACCCCCCCCATCAACTGCCCAGAATACACCCCCCATCAACTGCCCAGAATACACCCCCCAATCAACTGCCCAAAATACACCCCCCCATCAACTGCCCAAAATACACCCCCCATCAACTGCCCAGAATACACCCCCTCCCCCATCAACTGCCCAGAATACACCCCCCCTCATCAACTGCCCAGAATACACCCCCCCCCCATCAACTGCCCAGAATACACCCCCTCCCCCATCAACTGCCCAGAATACACCCCCCATCAACTGCCCAAAATACACCCCCCCCATCAACTGCCCAGAATACACCCCCCCCATCAACTGCCCAGAATACACCCCCCCCATCAATGGCCCAGATTACACCCCCCATCAACTGCCCAGAATACACCCCCCCATCAACTGCCCAGAATACACCCCCCATCAACGGCCCAGATTACACCCCCCATCAACTGCCCAGAATACACCCCCCCATCAACTGCCCAGAATACACCCCCCCATCAACTGCCCAGAATACACCCCCCATCAACTGCCCAGAATACACCCCCCATCAACTGCCCAGAATACACCCCCCCATCAACTGCCCAGAATACACCCCCCCCATCAACTGCCCAGAATACACCCCCCCCCATCAACTGTCCAGAATACACCTCCCCATCAACTGCCCAGAATACACCCCCCATCAACTGCCCAAAATACACCCCCCCCATCAACTGCCCAAAATACACCCCCCCATCAACTGCCCAGAATACACCCCCCCCATCTACTGCCCAGAATGCACCCCCCATCAACTGCCCAGAATACACCCCCCATCAACTGCCCAGAATACACCCCCCATCAACTGCCCAGAATACACCCCCCCATCAACTGCCCAGAATACACCCCCCCCATCAACTGCCCAGAATACACCCCCCCCCCATCAACTGCCCAGAATACACCCCCCCATCAACTGCCCAGAATACACCCCCCATCAACTGCCCAAAATACACCCCCCCCCCATCAACTGCCCAAAATACACCCCCCATCAACTGCCCAGAATACACCCCCCCCATCTACTGCCCAGAATGCACCCCCCCCCCATCAACTGCCCAGAATACACCCCCCAATCAACTGCCCAGTATACACCCCCCAATCAACTGCCCAAAATACACCCCCCTCATCAACTGCCCATAATACACCCCCCCATCAACTGCCCATAATACACCCCCCATCAACTGCCCAAAATACACCCCCCATCAGCTGCCCAGAATACACCCCCCCCATCAGCTGCCCAGAATACACCCCCCCCATCAACTGCCCAGAATACACCCCCCCATCAACTGCCCACATTACACCACCCATCAACTGCCCAGAATACACCCCCCCATCAACTGCCCAGAATACACCCCCCATCAACTGCCCAGAATACAACCCCCATCAACTGCCCAAAATACACCCCCCCCATCAACTGCCCAAAATACACCCCCCCATCAACTGCCCAGAATACACCCCCCATCTACTGCCCAGAATACACCCCCCCAATCAACTGCCCAGAATACACCCCCCAATCAACTGCCCAGAATACACCCCCCAATCAACTGCCCAAAATACACCCCCCCATCAACTGCCCAGAATACACCCCCCCATCAACTGCCCAGAATCCAACCCCCCATCAACTGCCCAGAATACACCCCCCCATCAACTGCCCAGAATACACCCCCCCATCTACTGCCCAGAATACACCCCCCCCATCAACTGCCCAGAATACACCCCCTAATCAACTGCCCAAAATACACCCCCCCATCAACTGCCCAGAATACACCCCCCAATCAACTGCCCAAAATACACTCCCCTTCAACTGCCCAGAATACACCCCCCAATCAACTGCCCAAAATACACCCCCCCATCAACTGCCCAGAATACACCCCCCCATCAACTGCCCAGAATACAACCCCTCCCCCATCAACTGCCCAGAATACACCCCCTCCCCCATCAACTGCCCAGAATACACCCCCTCCCCCATCAACTGCCTAGAATACAGCCCCCCATCAACTGCCCAAAATACACCCCCCATCAACTGCCCAGAATACACCCCCCAATCAACTGCCCAGAATACACCCCCCAAGCAACTGCCAAAAATATACCCCCCCTTCTACTGCCCAGAATACACCCCCCATCAACTGCCCAGAATACACCCCCCCATCAACTGCCCAGAATACACCCCCCCATCAACTGCCCAGAATACACCCCCCCATCAACTGCCCAGAATACCCCCCCCCCATCAACTGCCCAGAATACACCCACCATCAACTGCCCAGAATACACCCCCCCCATCAACTGCCCAGAATACACCCCCCATCAACTGCCCAGAATACACCCCCCCCCCATCAACTGCCCAGAATACACCCCCCCCATCAACTGCTCAGAATACACCCCCCATCAACTGCCCAGAATACACCCCCATCAACTGCCCTGAATACACCCCCCATCAACTGCCCAGAATACACCCCCCAATCAACTGCCTAAAATACACACCCCCCATCAACTGCCCAAAATACACCCCCCATCAACTGCCCAGAATACACCCCCTCCCCCATCAACTGCCCAGAATACACCCCCTCCCCCATCAACTGCCCAGAATACACCCCCCCATCAACTGCCCAGAATACACCCCCCCATCAATTGCCCAGATTACACCCCCCCATCAACTGCCCAGAATACACCCCCCATCAACTGCCCAGAATACACCCCCCATCAACTGCCCAGAATACACCCCCCATCAACTGCCCAGAATACACCCCCCATCAACTGCCCAGAATACACCCCCCATCAACTGCCCAGAATACCCCCCCATCAACTGCCCAGAATACACCCCCCATCAACTGCCGAGAATACACCCCCCCCATCAACTGCCCAGAATACACCCCCCCCATCAACTGCCCAGAATACACCCCCCAATCATCTGCCCAAAATACACCCCCCCATCAACTGCCCAGAATACACCCCCCAATCAACTGCCCAAAATATACCCCCCCCCATCAACTGCCCAGAATACACCCCCCATCAACTGCCCAGAATAAGCCCCCTCTCCCATCAACTGCCCAGAAGACACCCCCCATCAACTGCCCAGAATACACCCCCCCCCATCAACTGCCCAGATTACACCCCCATCAACTGCCCAGAATACACCCCCCCATCAACTGCCCAGAATACACCCCCCCATCAACTGCCCCATCAACTGCCCAGAATACACCCCCCCATCAACTGCCCAGAATACACCCCCCCACCCAATCAACTGCCCAAAATACACCCCCCCATCAACTGCCCAGAATACACCCCCAATCAGCTGCCCAAAATACACCCCCCCATCAACTGCAGAGAATACACCCCCATCTACTGCCCAGAATACACCCCCCCATCAACTGCCAGAATACACCCCCCAATCAACTGCCCAAAATATACCCCCCATCAACTGCCCAGAATACACCCTCCAATCAACTGCCCAAAATACACCCCCCCATCAACTGCCCAGAATACACCCCCCCCATCAACTGCCCAAAATACACCCCCCATCAACTGCCCAAAATACACCCCCCATCAACTGCCCAGAATACACCCCCCCCCATCAACTGCCCAGAATACACCCCCCAATCAACTGCCCAGTATACACCCCCCAATCAACTGCCCAAAATACACCCCCCTCATCAACTGCCCATAATACACCCCCCCATCAACTGCCCAGAATACACCCCCCATCAGCTGCCCAGAATACACCCCCCATCAACTGCCCAGAATACACCCCCCATCAACTGCCCAGAATACACCCCCCCATCAACTGCCCACATTACACCACCCATCAACTGCCCAGAATACACCCCCCCCATCAACTGCCCAGAATACACCCCCCCCCATCAACTGCCCAGAATACACCCCCCCATCAACTGCCCAAAATACACCCCCCCATCAACTGCCCAGAATACACCCCCCCATCAACTGCCCAGAATACACCCCCCATCAACTGCCCAGAATACACCCCCCAATCAACTGCCTAAAATACACACCCCCCATCAACTGCCCAAAATACACCCCCCATCAACTGCCCAGAATACACCCCCTCCCCCATCAACTGCCCAGAATACACCCCCCATCAACTGCCCAGAATACACCCCCCCCATCAATTGCCCAGATTACACCCCCCATCAACTGCCCAGAAAACACCCCCCATCAACTGCCCAGAATACACCCCCCATCAACTGCCCAGAATACACCCCCCATCAACTGCCCAGAATACACCCCCCCATCAACTGCCCAGAATACACCCCCCATCAACTGCCCAGAATACCCCCCATCAACTGCCCAGAATACACCCCCCATCAACTGCCGAGAATACACCCCCCCCCCCATCAACTGCCCAGAATACACCCCCCCATCAACTGCCCAGAATACACCCCCCAATCATCTGCCCAAAATACACCCCCCATCAACTGCCCAGAATACACCCCCCAATCAACTGCCCAAAATATACCCCCCCCATCAACTGCCCAGAATACACCCCCCATCAACTGCCCAGAATAAGCCCCCTCCCCCATCAACTGCCCAGAAGACACCCCCCATCAACTGCCCAGAATACACCCCCCCATCAACTGCCCAGATTACACCCCCATCAACTGCCCAGAATACACCCCCCCATCAACTGCCCAGAATACACCCCCCATCAACTGCCCAGAATACACCCCCCCATCAACTGCCCCATCAACTGCCCAGAATACACCCCCCATCAACTGCCCAGAATACACCCCCCCCACCCAATCAACTGCCCAAAATACACCCCCCATCAACTGCCCAGAATACACCCCCCAATCAGCTGCCCAAAATACACCCCCCATCAACTGCCCAGAATACACCCCCCATCTACTGCCCAGAATACACCCCCCCAATCAACTGCCAGAATACACCCCCCAATCAACTGCCCAAAATATACCCCCCATCAACTGCCCAGAATACACCCCCCAATCAACTGCCCAAAATACACACCCCCCATCAACTACCCAGAATACACCCCCCCATCAACTGCCCAGAATACACCCCCTCCCCCATCAACTGCCCAGAATACACCCCCCATCAACTGCCCAGATTACACCCCCCATCAACTGCCCAGAATACACCCCCCATCAACTGCCCAGAATACACCCCCCATCAACTGCCCAGAATACACCCCCCATCAACTGCCCAGAATACACGCCCCATCAACTGCCCAGAATACACCCCCCCATCAACTGCCCAGAATACACCCCCCCATCAACTGCCCAAAATACACCCCCCATCAACTGCCCAAAATACACCCCCCATCAACTGCCCAGAATACACCCCCCCATCAACTGCCCAGAATACACCCCCCAATCAACTGCCCAGTATACACCCCCCAATCAACTGCCCAAAATACATCCCCCTCATCAACTGCCCATAATACACCCCCCCATCAACTGCCCAGAATACACCCCCCCATCAGCTGCCCAGAATACACCCCCTATCAACTGCCCAGAATACACCCCCCATCAACTGCCCACATTACACCACCCATCAACTGCCCAGAATACACCCCCCCCATCAACTGCCCAGAATACACCCCCCCCCATCAACTGTCCAGAATACACCCCCCCATCAACTGCCCAAAATACACCCCCCCATCAACTGCCCAGAATACACCCCCCCCATCTACTGCCCAGAATACACCCCCCAATCAACTGCCCAGAATACACCCCCCAATCAACTGCCCAAAATACACCCCCCATCAACTGCCCAGAATACACCCCCCATCAACTGCCCAGAATACACCCCCCATCAACTGCCCAGAATACACCCCCCCATCAACTGCCCAGAATACACCCCCCCCCATCAACTGCCCAGAATACACCCCCATCAACTGCCCAGAATACACCCCCCATCAACTGCCCAGAATACACCCCCCATCAACTGCCCAGAATACACCCCCCCATCAACTGCCCAGAATACACCCCCCCATCAACTGCCCAGAATACACCCCCCAATCAACTGCCCAAAATACACCCCCCCCCACATCAACTGCCCAGAATACACCCCCCCATCAACTGCCCAGAATACACCCCCCCATCTACTGCCCAGAATACACCCCCCATCAACTGCCCAGAATACACCCCCTAATCAACTGCCCAAAATATACCCCCCCATCAACTGCCCAGAATACACCCCCCAATCAACTGCCCAAAATACACCCCCCTTCAACTGCCCAAAATACACCCCCCCCATCAACTGCCCAAAATACACCCCCCCCCATCAACTGCCCAGAATACACCCCCCCATCAACTGCCCAGAATACACCCCCTCCCCCATCAACTGCCCAGAATACACCCCCCCCATCAACTGACCAGAATACACCCCCTCCCCCATCAACTGCCCAGAATACACCCCCCCCATCAACTGCCCAAAATACACCCCCCCCATCAACTGCCCAAAATACGTCCCCCCCCATCAACTACCCAGAATACACCCCCCCATCAACTGCCCAGAATACACCCCCTCCCCCATCAACTGCCCAGAATACACCCCCCATCAACTGCCCAGAATACACCCCCCCCATCAACTGCCCAGAATACACCCCCCCATCAACTGCCCAGAATACACCCCCCCATCAACTGCCCAGAATACACCCCCCATCAACTGCCCAGAATACACCCCCCAATCAACTGCCCAAAATACGTCCCCCCCCATCAACTACCCAGAATACACCCCCCCATCAACTGCCCAGAATACACCCCCTCCCCCATCAACTGCCCAGAAGACACCCCCCATCAACTGCCCAGAATACACCCCCCCATCAACTGCCCAGATTACACCCCCATCAACTGCCCAGAATACACCCCCCCATCAACTGCCCAGAATACACCCCCCATCAACTGCCCAGAATACACCCCCCCATCAACTGCCCCATCAACTGCCCAGAATACACCCCCCATCAACTGCCCAGAATACACCCCCCCCACCCAATCAACTGCCCAAAATACACCCCCCATCAACTGCCCAGAATACACCCCCCAATCAGCTGCCCAAAATACACCCCCCATCAACTGCCCAGAATACACCCCCCATCTACTGCCCAGAATACACCCCCCCAATCAACTGCCAGAATACACCCCCCAATCAACTGCCCAAAATATACCCCCCATCAACTGCCCAGAATACACCCCCCAATCAACTGCCCAAAATACACACCCCCCATCAACTACCCAGAATACACCCCCCCATCAACTGCCCAGAATACACCCCCTCCCCCATCAACTGCCCAGAATACACCCCCCATCAACTGCCCAGATTACACCCCCCATCAACTGCCCAGAATACACCCCCCCATCAACTGCCCAGAATACACCCCCCATCAACTGCCCAGAATACACCCCCCATCAACTGCCCAGAATACACGCCCCATCAACTGCCCAGAATACACCCCCCCATCAACTGCCCAGAATACACCCCCCCATCAACTGCCCAAAATACACCCCCCATCAACTGCCCAAAATACACCCCCCATCAACTGCCCAGAATACACCCCCCCATCAACTGCCCAGAATACACCCCCCAATCAACTGCCCAGTATACACCCCCCAATCAACTGCCCAAAATACATCCCCCTCATCAACTGCCCATAATACACCCCCCCATCAACTGCCCAGAATACACCCCCCCATCAGCTGCCCAGAATACACCCCCTATCAACTGCCCAGAATACACCCCCCATCAACTGCCCACATTACACCACCCATCAACTGCCCAGAATACACCCCCCCCATCAACTGCCCAGAATACACCCCCCCCCATCAACTGTCCAGAATACACCCCCCCATCAACTGCCCAAAATACACCCCCCCATCAACTGCCCAGAATACACCCCCCCATCTACTGCCCAGAATACACCCCCCAATCAACTGCCCAGAATACACCCCCCAATCAACTGCCCAAAATACACCCCCCATCAACTGCCCAGAATACACCCCCCATCAACTGCCCAGAATACACCCCCCATCAACTGCCCAGAATACACCCCCCCATCAACTGCCCAGAATACACCCCCCCCCATCAACTGCCCAGAATACACCCCCATCAACTGCCCAGAATACACCCCCCATCAACTGCCCAGAATACACCCCCCATCAACTGCCCAGAATACACCCCCCCATCAACTGCCCAGAATACACCCCCCCATCAACTGCCCAGAATACACCCCCCATCAACTGCCCAGAATACACCCCCTAATCAACTGCCCAAAATATACCCCCCCATCAACTGCCCAGAATACACCCCCCAATCAACTGCCCAAAATACACCCCCCTTCAACTGCCCAAAATACACCCCCCCCCCCATCAACTGCCCAAAATACACCCCCCCCCATCAACTGCCCAGAATACACCCCCCCATCAACTGCCCAGAATACACCCCCTCCCCCATCAACTGCCCAGAATACACCCCCCCCCCATCAACTGACCAGAATACACCCCCTCCCCCATCAACTGCCCAGAATACACCCCCCCCATCAACTGCCCAAAATACACCCCCCCCATCAACTGCCCAAAATACGTCCCCCCCCATCAACTACCCAGAATACACCCCCCCATCAACTGCCCAGAATACACCCCCTCCCCCATCAACTGCCCAGAATACACCCCCCATCAACTGCCCAGAATACACCCCCCCCATCAACTGCCCACATTACACCCCCCATCAACTGCCCAGAATACACCCCCCCAATCAACTGCCCAGAATACACCCCCCAATCAACTGCCCAAAATATACCCCCCTTCAACTGCCCAGAATACACCCCCCATCAACTGCCCAGAATACACCCCCCCATCAACTGCCCAGAATACACCCCCCCATCAACTGCCCAGAATACACCCCCCCATCAACTGCCCAGAATACACCCCCCCATCAACTGCCCAGAATACACCCCCCCATCAACTGCCCAGAATACACCCCCCCATCAACTGCCCAGAATACACCCCCCCATCAACTGCCCAGAATACACCCCCCCATCAACTGCCCAGAATACACCCCCCATCAACTGCCCAGAATACACCCCCCAATCAACTGCCCAAAATACACCCCCCCATCAACTGCCCAAAATACCCCCCCATCAACTGCCCAAAATACACCCCCCATCAACTGCCCAGAATACACCCCCTCCCCCATCAACTGCCCAGAATACACCCCCCCATCAACTGCCCAGAATACACCCCCCATCAATTGCCCAGATTACACCCCCCCATCAACTGCCCAGAATACACCCCCCATCAACTGCCCAGAATACACCCCCCATCAACTGCCCAGAATACACCCCCCATCAACTGCCCAGAATACACCCCCCATCAACTGCCCAGAATACACCCCCCATCAACTGCCCAGAATACCCCCCCATCAACTGCCCAGAATACACCCCCCATCAACTGCCGAGAATACACCCCCCCCATCAACTGCCCAGAATACACCCCCCCCATCAACTGCCCAGAATACACCCCCCAATCATCTGCCCAAAATACACCCCCCCATCAACTGCCCAGAATACACCCCCCAATCAACTGCCCAAAATATACCCCCCCCCCATCAACTGCCCAGAATACACCCCCCATCAACTGCCCAGAATAAGCCCCCTCTCCCATCAACTGCCCAGAAGACACCCCCCATCAACTGCCCAGAATACACCCCCCCCCCATCAACTGCCCAGATTACACCCCCATCAACTGCCCAGAATACACCCCCCCATCAACTGCCCAGAATACACCCCCCCATCAACTGCCCAGAATACACCCCCCCATCAACTGCCCCATCAACTGCCCAGAATACACCCCCCCATCAACTGCCCAGAATACACCCCCCCACCCAATCAACTGCCCAAAATACACCCCCCATCAACTGCCCAGAATACACCCCCAATCAGCTGCCCAAAATACACCCCCCCATCAACTGCAGAGAATACACCCCCATCTACTGCCCAGAATACACCCCCCCATCAACTGCCAGAATACACCCCCCAATCAACTGCCCAAAATATACCCCCCATCAACTGCCCAGAATACACCCCCCATCAACTGCCCAGAATACACCCCCCCATCAACTGCCCACATTACACCCCCCATCAACTGCCCAGAATACACCCCCCCAATCAACTGCCCAGAATACACCCCCCAATCAACTGCCCAAAATATACCCCCCTTCAACTGCCCAGAATACACCCCCCATCAACTGCCCAGAATACACCCCCCCATCAACTGCCCACATTACACCCCCCATCAACTGCCCAGAATACACCCCCCCAATCAACTGCCCAGAATACACCCCCCAATCAACTGCCCAAAATATACCCCCCTTCAACTGCCCAGAATACACCCCCCATCAACTGCCCAGAATACACCCCCCCATCAACTGCCCAGAATACACCCCCCCATCAACTGCCCAGAATACACCCCCCCATCAACTGCCCAGAATACACCCCCCCATCAACTGCCCAGAATACACCCCCCCATCAACTGCCCAGAATACACCCCCCCATCAACTGCCCAGAATACACCCCCCCATCAACTGCCCAGAATACACCCCCCCATCAACTGCCCAGAATACACCCCCCATCAACTGCCCAGAATACACCCCCCAATCAACTGCCCAAAATACACCCCCCCATCAACTGCCCAAAATACCCCCCCCATCAACTGCCCAAAATACACCCCCCATCAACTGCCCAGAATACACCCCCTCCCCCATCAACTGCCCAGAATACACCCCCCCATCAACTGCCCAGAATACACCCCCCATCAATTGCCCAGATTACACCCCCCCATCAACTGCCCAGAATACACCCCCCATCAACTGCCCAGAATACACCCCCCATCAACTGCCCAGAATACACCCCCCATCAACTGCCCAGAATACACCCCCCATCAACTGCCCAGAATACACCCCCCATCAACTGCCCAGAATACCCCCCCATCAACTGCCCAGAATACACCCCCCATCAACTGCCGAGAATACACCCCCCCCCATCAACTGCCCAGAATACACCCCCCCCATCAACTGCCCAGAATACACCCCCCAATCATCTGCCCAAAATACACCCCCCCATCAACTGCCCAGAATACACCCCCCAATCAACTGCCCAAAATATACCCCCCCCCATCAACTGCCCAGAATACACCCCCCATCAACTGCCCAGAATAAGCCCCCTCTCCCATCAACTGCCCAGAAGACACCCCCCATCAACTGCCCAGAATACACCCCCCCCCATCAACTGCCCAGATTACACCCCCATCAACTGCCCAGAATACACCCCCCATCAACTGCCCAGAATACACCCCCCCATCAACTGCCCAGAATACACCCCCCATCAACTGCCCCATCAACTGCCCAGAATACACCCCCCCATCAACTGCCCAGAATACACCCCCCCACCCAATCAACTGCCCAAAATACACCCCCCCATCAACTGCCCAGAATACACCCCCAATCAGCTGCCCAAAATACACCCCCCCCATCAACTGCAGAGAATACACCCCCATCTACTGCCCAGAATACACCCCCCCATCAACTGCCAGAATACACCCCCCAATCAACTGCCCAAAATATACCCCCCATCAACTGCCCAGAATACACCCTCCAATCAACTGCCCAAAATACACCCCCCCCATCAACTGCCCAGAATACACCCCCATCTACTGCCCAGAATACACCCCCCCATCAACTGCCCAGAATACACCCCCCCACCCAATCAACTGCCCAAAATACACCCCCATCAACTGCCCAGAATACACCCCCAATCAGCTGCCCAAAATACACCCCCCCCCCCATCAACTGCCCAGAATACACCCCCCATCTACTGCCCAGAATACACCCCCCCATCAACTGCCAGAATACACCCCCCAATCAACTGCCCAGAATACACCCCCCATCAAATGCCCAGAATACACGCCCCATCAACTGCCCAGAATACACCCCCCCCCATCAACTGCCCAGAATACACCCCCCCATCAACTGCCCAGAATACACCCCCCCCATCAACTGCCCAAAATACACCCCCCATCAACTGCCCAAAATACACCCCCCATCAACTGCCCAGAATACACCCCCCCCCATCAACTGCCCAGAATACACCCCCCAATCAACTGCCCAGTATACACCCCCCAATCAACTGCCCAAAATACACCCCCCTCATCAACTGCCCATAATACACCCCCCCATCAACTGCCCAGAATACACCCCCCCATCAGCTGCCCAGAATACACCCCCCATCAACTGCCCAGAATACACCCCCCATCAACTGCCCAGAATACACCCCCCCATCAACTGCCCACATTACACCACCCATCAACTGCCCAGAATACACCCCCCCCATCAACTGCCCAGAATACACCCCCCCCATCAACTGCCCAGAATACACCCCCCAATCATCTGCCCAAAATACACCCCCCATCAACTGCCCAGAATAAGCCCCCTCCCCCATCAACTGCCCAGAAGACACCCCCCATCAACTGCCCAGAATACACCCCCCCATCAACTGCCCAGATTACACCCCCATCAACTGCCCAGAATACACCCCCCCATCAACTGCCCAGAATACACCCCCCCATCAACTGCCCAGAATACACCCCCCATCAACTGCCCCATCAACTGCCCAGAATACACCCCCCATCAACTGCCCAGAATACACCCCCCCCCACCCAATCAACTGCCCAAAATACACCCCCCATCAACTGCCCAGAATACACCCCCCAATCAGCTGCCCAAAATACACCCCCCATCAACTGCCCAGAATACACCCCCCATCTACTGCCCAGAATACACCCCCCCAATCAACTGCCAGAATACACCCCCCAATCAACTGCCCAAAATATACCCCCCATCAACTGCCCAGAATACACCCCCCAATCAACTGCCCAAAATACACACCCCCCATCAACTACCCAGAATACACCCCCCCATCAACTGCCCAGAATACACCCCCTCCCCCATCAACTGCCCAGAATACACCCCCCATCAACTGCCCAGATTACACCCCCCATCAACTGCCCAGAATACACCCCCCCATCAACTGCCCAGAATACACCCCCCATCAACTGCCCAGAATACACCCCCCATCAACTGCCCAGAATACACGCCCCATCAACTGCCCAGAATACACCCCCCCATCAACTGCCCAGAATACACCCCCCCATCAACTGCCCAAAATACACCCCCCATCAACTGCCCAAAATACACCCCCCATCAACTGCCCAGAATACACCCCCCCATCAACTGCCCAGAATACACCCCCCAATCAACTGCCCAGTATACACCCCCCAATCAACTGCCCAAAATACATCCCCCTCATCAACTGCCCATAATACACCCCCCCATCAACTGCCCAGAATACACCCCCCCATCAGCTGCCCAGAATACACCCCCTATCAACTGCCCAGAATACACCCCCCATCAACTGCCCACATTACACCACCCATCAACTGCCCAGAATACACCCCCCCCATCAACTGCCCAGAATACACCCCCCCCCATCAACTGTCCAGAATACACCCCCCCATCAACTGCCCAAAATACACCCCCCCATCAACTGCCCAGAATACACCCCCCCCCCATCTACTGCCCAGAATACACCCCCCAATCAACTGCCCAGAATACACCCCCCAATCAACTGCCCAAAATACACCCCCCATCAACTGCCCAGAATACACCCCCCATCAACTGCCCAGAATACACCCCCCATCAACTGCCCAGAATACACCCCCCCATCAACTGCCCAGAATACACCCCCCCCATCAACTGCCCAGAATACACCCCCATCAACTGCCCAGAATACACCCCCCATCAACTGCCCAGAATACACCCCCCATCAACTGCCCAGAATACACCCCCCCATCAACTGCCCAGAATACACCCCCCCATCAACTGCCCAGAATACCCCCCCCAATCAACTGCCCAAAATACACCCCCCCCCACATCAACTGCCCAGAATACACCCCCCCATCAACTGCCCAGAATACACCCCCCCATCTACTGCCCAGAATACACCCCCCATCAACTGCCCAGAATACACCCCCTAATCAACTGCCCAAAATATACCCCCCCATCAACTGCCCAGAATACACCCCCCAATCAACTGCCCAAAATACACCCCCCTTCAACTGCCCAAAATACACCCCCCCCATCAACTGCCCAAAATACACCCCCCCCATCAACTGCCCAGAATACACCCCCCCATCAACTGCCCAGAATACACCCCCTCCCCCATCAACTGCCCAGAATACACCCCCCCCCCATCAACTGACCAGAATACACCCCCTCCCCCATCAACTGCCCAGAATACACCCCCCCCATCAACTGCCCAAAATACACCCCCCCCATCAACTGCCCAAAATACGTCCCCCCCCATCAACTACCCAGAATACACCCCCCCATCAACTGCCCAGAATACACCCCCTCCCCCATCAACTGCCCAGAATACACCCCCCATCAACTGCCCAGAATACACCCCCCCCATCAACTGCCCACATTACACCCCCCATCAACTGCCCAGAATACACCCCCCCAATCAACTGCCCAGAATACACCCCCCAATCAACTGCCCAAAATATACCCCCCTTCAACTGCCCAGAATACACCCCCCATCAACTGCCCAGAATACACCCCCCCATCAACTGCCCAGAATACACCCCCCCATCAACTGCCCAGAATACACCCCCCCATCAACTGCCCAGAATACACCCCCCCATCAACTGCCCAGAATACACCCCCCCATCAACTGCCCAGAATACACCCCCCCATCAACTGCCCAGAATACACCCCCCCATCAACTGCCCAGAATACACCCCCCCATCAACTGCCCAGAATACACCCCCCATCAACTGCCCAGAATACACCCCCCAATCAACTGCCCAAAATACACCCCCCCATCAACTGCCCAAAATACCCCCCCATCAACTGCCCAAAATACACCCCCCCATCAACTGCCCAGAATACACCCCCTCCCCCATCAACTGCCCAGAATACACCCCCCCCATCAACTGCCCAGAATACACCCCCCCATCAATTGCCCAGATTACACCCCCCCATCAACTGCCCAGAATACACCCCCCATCAACTGCCCAGAATACACCCCCCCCCCCCATCAACTGCCCAGAATACACCCCCCCAATCAACTGCCCAGAATACACCCCCCCATCAACTGCCCAGGATACACTCCCCCATCAACTGCCCAGGATACACCCCCCCCCATCAACTGCCCAGGATACACCCCCCCCATCAACTGCCCAGAATACACCCCCCAATCAACTGCCCAAATACACCCCCCCCATCAACTGCCCAAAATACACCCCCCATCAACTGCCCAGAATACACCCCCCCCATCAACTGCCCAGAATACACCCCCTCCCACATCAACTGCCCAGAATACACCCCCCCCATCAACTGCCCAGAATACACCCCCCCCCCATCAACTGCCCAGATTACACCCCCATCAACTGCCCAGAATACACCCCCCCATCAACTGCCCAGAATTCACCCCCCCCATCAACTGCCCAGAATACACCCCCCCATCAACTGCCCAGAATACACCCCCCCATCAACTGCCCAGAATACACCCCCCAATCAACTGCCCAGAATACACCCCCCAATCAACTGCCCAGGATACACCCCCCCCCATCAACTGCCCAGAATACACCCCCCCCATCAACTGCCCAGAATACACCCCCCATCAACTGCCCAAAATACACCCCCCCATCAACTGCCCAGAATACACCCCCCCATCAACTGCCCAGAATACACCCCCCCCATCAACTGCCCAGAATACACCCCCCATCTACTGCCCAGAATACACCCCCCAATCAACTGCCCAAAATACACCCCCCCATCAACTGCCCAGAATACACCCCCCATCAACTGCCCAGAATACACCCCCCCATCAACTGCCCAGAATACACCCCCCCATCAACTGCCCAGAATACACCCCCCCCATCAACTGCCCAGAATACACCCCCCCCCCATCAACTGCCCAGAATACACCCCCCCCCATCAACTGCCCAGAATACACCCCCCCCATCAACTGCCCAGAATACACCCCCCCCCCATCAACTGCCCAGAATACACCCCCCCATCAACTGCCCAGAATACACCCCCCATCTACTGCCCAGAATACACCCCCCAATCAACTGCCCAAAATACACCCCCCCATCAACTGCCCAGAATACACCCCCCATCAACTGCCCAGAATACACCCCCCCATCAACTGCCCAGAATACACCCCCCATCAACTGCCCCAGAATACACCCCCCCATCAACTGCCCAGAATACACCCCCCCCCCATCAACTGCCCAGAATACACCCCCCCCCATCAACTGCCCAGAATACACCCCCCCCCATCAACTGCCCAGAATACACCCCCCATCAACTGCCCAGAATACACCCCTCCATCAACTGCCCAGAATACACCCCCCCCCATCACCTGCCCAGATTACACCCCCCATCACCTGCCCAGATTACACCCCCATCAACTGCCCAGAATACACACCCCCCATCAACTGCCCAGAATACACCCCCCCATCAACTGCCGAGAATACACCCCCCATCAACTGCCCAGAATACACCCCCCCCCATCAACTGCCGAGAATACACCCCCCATCAACTGCCCAGAACACACACCCCCCATCAACTGCCCAGAATACACCCCCCAATCAACTGCCCAAAATACACCCCCCCATCAACTGCCCAGAATACACCCCCCCCCATCAACTGCCCAGAATACACCCCCAATCAACTGCCCAAAATATACCCCCCATCAACTGCCCAGAATACACCCCCCCATCAACTGCCCAGAATACACCCCCTCCCCCATCAACTGCCCAGAAGACACTCCCCCATCAACTGCCCAGAATACACCCCCCATCAACTGCCCAGATTACACCCCCATCAACTGCCCAGAATACACCCCCCCATCAACTGCCCAGAATACACCCTCCATCAACTGCCCCATCAACTGCCCAGAATACACCCCCCCCCCATCAACTGTCCAGAATACACCCCCCCATCAACTGCCCAGAATACACCCCCCAACCCAATCAACTGCCCAAAATACACCCCCCATCAACTGCCCAGAATACACCCCCCAATCAACTGCCCAAAATACACCCCCCCATCAACTGCCCAGAATACACCCCCCATCTACTGCCCAGAATACACCCCCCCCATCAACTGCCAGAATACACCCCCCAATCAACTGCCCAAAATACACCCCCCCATCAACTGCCCAGAATACACCCCCCAATCAACTGCCCAAAATACACACCCCCCCCATCAACTACCCAGAATACACCCCCCCATCAACTGCCCAGAATACACCCCCTCCCCCATCAACTGCCCAGAATACACCCCCCCATCAACTGCCCAGATTACATCCCCCATCAACTGCCCAGAATACACCCCCCCATCAACTGCCCAGAATACACCCCCCATCAACTGCCCAGAATACGCCTCCCCCATCAACTGCCCAGAATACACCCCCCATCAACTGCCCAGAATACACCCCCCCATCAACTGCCCAGAATACACCCCCCAATCAACTGCCCAGAATACACCCCCCCATCTACTGCCCAGAATACACCCCCCCCCCCAATCAACTGCCCAGAATACACCCCCCAATCAACTGCCCAGAATACACCCCCCAATCAACTGCCCAAAATACACCCCCCTCATCAACTGCCCAGAATACACCCCCCCCATCAACTGCCCACATTACACCACCCATCAACTGCCCAGAATACACCCCCCCAATCAACTGCCCAGAATACACCCCCCAATCAACTGCCCAAAATACACCCCCCCCTTCAACTGCCCAGAATACACCCCCCCCATCAACTGCCCAGAATACACCCCCCCCCATCAACTGCCCAGAATACACCCCCCCATCAACTGCCCAGAATACACCCCCCATCAACTGCCCAGAATACACCCCCCCCATCAACTGCCCAGAATACACCCCCCCATCAACTGCCCAGAATACACCCCCTCCCACATCAACTGCCCAGAATACACCCCCCCCATCAACTGCCCAGAATACACCCCCCCCCATCAACTGCCCAGATTACACCCCCCATCAACTGCCCAGAATACACCCCCCCATCAACTGCCCAGAATTCACCCCCCCCCATCAACTGCCCAGAATACACCCCCCCATCAACTGCCCAGAATACACCCCCCAATCAACTGCCCAGAATACACCCCCCAATCAACTGCCCAGGATACACCCCCCCCCCATCAACTGCCCAGAATACACCCCCCCCATCAACTGCCCAGAATACACCCCCCATCAACTGCCCAAAATACACACCCCCATCAACTGCCCAGAATACACCCCCCCATCAACTGCCCAGAATACACCCCCCCATCAACTGCCCAGAATACACCCCCCATCTACTGCCCAGAATAACACCCCCCAATCAACTGCCCAGAATACACCTCCCATCAACTGCCCAGAATACACCCCCCCCCATCAACTGCCCAAAATACACCCCCCCCATCAACTGCCCAAAATACACCCCCCCATCAACTGCCCAGAATACACCCCCCAATCAACTGCCCAAAATACACTCCCCCATCAACTGCCCAAAATACACTCCCCCATCAACTGCCCAAAATACACTCCCCCCATCAACTGCCCAGAATACACCCCCCATCTACTGCCCAGAATACACCCCCCAATCAACTGCCCAAAATACACCCCCCCATCAACTGCCCAGAATACACCCCCCAATCAACTGCCCAAAATACACCCCCCCATCAACTGCCCAGAATACACACCCCCATCAACTGCCCAGAATACACCTCCCCCCATCAACTGCCCAGAATACACCTCCCCCATCAACTGCCCAGAATACACCCCCCCATCAACTGCCAAGATTACACCCCCCATCAACTGCCCAGAATACACCCATCAACTGCCCGGAATACACCCCCAAATCAACTGCCCAAAATACACCCCCCATCAACTGCCCAGAATACACCCCCCATCAACTGCCCAGAATACACCCCATCAACTGCCCAGAATACACCCCCCCATCAACTGCCCAGAATACACCCCCCCCATCAACTGCCCAGAATACACCCCCCCCCATCAACTGCCCAGAATACACCCCCCCCATCAACTGCCCAGAATACACCCCCCCCCCCCATCAACTGCCCAGAATACACCCCCCCCATCAACTGCCCAGAATACACCCCCCCCATCAACTGCCCAGAATACACCCCTCCATCAACTGCCCAGAATGCACCCCCCCATCACCTGCCCAGATTACACCCCCCATCACCTGCCCATATTACACCCCCATCAACTGCCCAGAATACACACCCCCCATCAACTGCCCAGAATACACCCCCCCATCAACTGCCGAGAATACACCCCCCATCAACTGCCCAGAATACACCCCCCCCCCCCATCAACTGCCGAGAATACACCCCCCATCAACTGCCCAGAACACACACCCCCCATCAACTGCCCAGAATACACCCCCCAATCAACTGCCCAAAATACACCCCCCCATCAACTGCCCAGAATACACCCCCCCCATCAACTGCCCAGAATACACCCCCCAATCAACTGCCCAAAATATACCCCCCATCAACTGCCCAGAATACACCCCCCCATCAACTGCCCAGAATACACCCCCTCCCCCATCAACTGCCCAGAAGACACCCCCCCATCAACTGCCCAGAATACACCCCCCATCAACTGCCCAGATTACACCCCCATCAACTGCCCAGAATACACCCCCCCATCAACTGCCCAGAATACACCCCCCCATCAACTGCCCCATCAACTGCCCAGAATACACCCCCCCCCATCAACTGCCCAGAATACACCCCCCCATCAACTGCCCAGAATACACCCCCCAACCCAATCAACTGCCCAAAATACACCCCCCATCAACTGCCCAGAATACACCCCCCAATCAACTGCCCAAAATACACCCCCCCATCAACTGCCCAGAATACACCCCCCATCTACTGCCCAGAATACACCCCCCCCATCAACTGCCAGAATACACCCCCCAATCAACTGCCCAAAATACACCCCCCCATCAACTGCCCAGAATACACCCCCCAATCAACTGCCCAAAATACACACCCCCCCATCAACTACCCAGAATACACCCCCCCATCAACTGCCCAGAATACACCCCCTCCCCCATCAACTGCCCAGAATACACCCCCCCCATCAACTGCCCAGATTACATCCCCCATCAACTGCCCAGAATACACCCCCCCATCAACTGCCCAGAATACACCCCCCATCAACTGCCCAGAATACACCTCCCCCATCAACTGCCCAGAATACACCCCCCATCAACTGCCCAGAATACACCCCCCCCATCAACTGCCCAGAATACACCCCCCAATCAACTGCCCAGAATACACCCCCCCATCTACTGCCCAGAATACACCCCCCCCCAATCAACTGCCCAGAATACACCCCCCATCAGCTGCCCAGAATAGACCCCCCATCAACTGCCCAGAATACACCCCCCCATCAACTGCCCAGAATACACCCCCCATCAACTGCCCACATTACACCACCCATCAACTGCCCAGAATACACCCCCCCAATCAACTGCCCAGAATACACCCCCCAATCAACTGCCCAAAATACACCCCCCCCTTCAACTGCCCAGAATACACCCCCCCCATCAACTGCCCAGAATACACCCCCCCATCAACTGCCCAGAATACACCCCCCCATCAACTGCCCAGAATACACCCCCCCCATCAACTGCCCAGAATACACCCCCCATCAACTGCCCAGAATACACCCCCCAATCAACTGCCCAAAATACACCCCCCCATCAACTGCCCAGAATACACCCCCCAATCAACTGCCCAAAATACACCCCCCCATCAACTGCCCAGAATACACCCCCCATCAACTGCCCAGAATACACCCCCCAATCAACTGCCCAGAATACACCCCCCCATCAACTGCCCAGAATACACCCCCCAATCAACTGCCCAGTATACACCCCCCAATCAACTGCCCAAAATACACCCCCCTCATCAACTGCCCATAATACACCCCCCATCAACTGCCCATAATACACCCCCCCATCAACTGCCCAGAATACACCCCCCCCATCAGCTGCCCAGAATACACCCCCCCCCCATCAGCTGCCCAGAATACACCCCCCCATCAACTGCCCAGAATACACCCCCCATCAACTGCCCACATTACACCAACCATCAACTGCCCAGAATACACCCCCCCATCAACTGCCAGAATACACCCCCCAATCAACTCCCCAAAATACACCCCCCATCAACTGCCCAGAATACACCCCCCCATCAACTGCCCAGAATACACCCCCCCATCAACTGCCCAGAATACAACCCCTCCCCCATCAACTGCCCAGAATACACCCCCTCCCCCATCAACTGCCCAGAATACACCCCCTCCCCCATCAACTGCCTAGAATACAGCCCCCCATCAACTGCCCAAAATACACCCCCCATCAACTGCCCAGAATACACCCCCCCAATCAACTGCCCAGAATACACCCCCCAAGCAACTGCCAAAAATATACCCCCCCTTCTACTGCCCAGAATACACCCCCCATCAACTGCCCAGAATACACCCCCCCATCAACTGCCCAGAATACACCCCCCCATCAACTGCCCAGAATACACCCCCCCATCAACTGCCCAGAATACCCCCCCCATCAACTGCCCAGAATACACCCCCCATCAACTGCCCAGAATACACCCCCCCATCAACTGCCCAGAATACACCCCCCCCATCAACTGCCCAGAATACACCCCCCCCATCAACTGCCCAGAATACACCCCCCATCAACTGCTCAGAATACACCCCCCATCAACTGCCCAGAATACACCCCCATCAACTGCCCTGAATACACCCCCCATCAACTGCCCAGAATACACCCCCCAATCAACTGCCTAAAATACACACCCCCCATCAACTGCCCAAAATACACCCCCCATCAACTGCCCAGAATACACCCCCTCCCCCATCAACTGCCTAGAATACACCCCCTCCCCCATCAACTGCCCAGAATACACCCCCCCATCAACTGCCCAGAATACACCCCCCCATCAATTGCCCAGATTACACCCCCCCATCAACTGCCCAGAATACACCCCCCATCAACTGCCCAGAATACACCCCCCATCAACTGCCCAGAATACACCCCCCATCAACTGCCCAGAATACACCCCCCATCAACTGCCCAGAATACCCCCCCATCAACTGCCCAGAATACACCCCCCATCAACTGTCGAGAATACACCCCCCCATCAACTGCCCAGAATACACCCCCCCCCCATCAACTGCCCAGAATACACCCCCCAATCATCTGCCCAAAATACACCCCCCCATCAACTGCCCAGAATACACCCCCCAATCAACTGCCCAAAATATACCCCCCCCCCATCAACTGCCCAGAATACACCCCCCATCAACTGCCCAGAATAAGCCCCCTCTCCCATCAACTGCCCAGAAGACACCCCCCATCAACTGCCCAGAATACACCCCCCCCATCAAACGCCCAGATTACACCCCCATCAACTGCCCAGAATACACCCCCCCATCAACTGCCCAGAATACACCCCCCCATCAACTGCCCAGAATACACCCCCCCATCAACTGCCCCATCAACTGCCCAGAATACACCCCCCCATCAACTGCCCAGAATACACCCCCCCACCCAATCAACTGCCCAAAATACACCCCCCCATCAACTGCCCAGAATACACCCCCAATCAGCTGCCCAAAATACACCCCCCCCATCAACTGCAGAGAATACACCCCCATCTACTGCCCAGAATACACCCCCCCCATCAACTGCCAGAATACACCCCCCAATCAACTGCCCAAAATATACCCCCCATCAACTGCCCAGAATACACCCTCCAATCAACTGCCCAAAATACACCCCCCCCCATCAACTGCCCAGAATACACCCCCCATCTACTGCCCAGAATACACCCCCCCATCAACTGCCCAGAATACACCCCCCCACCCAATCAACTGCCCAAAATACACCCCCATCAACTGCCCAGAATACACCCCCAATCAGCTGCCCAAAATACACCCCCCCCATCAACTGCCCAGAATACACCCCCCATCTACTGCCCAGAATACACCCCCCCATCAACTGCCAGAATACACCCCCCAATCAACTGCCCAGAATACACCCCCCATCAAATGCCCAGAATACACGCCCCATCAACTGCCCAGAATACACCCCCCCCATCAACTGCCCAGAATACACCCCCCCATCAACTGCCCAGAATACACCCCCCCATCAACTGCCCAAAATACACCCCCCATCAACTGCCCAAAATACACCCCCCATCAACTGCCCAGAATACACCCCCCCCATCAACTGCCCAGAATACACCCCCCAATCAACTGCCCAGTATACACCCCCCAATCAACTGCCCAAAATACACCCCCCTCATCAACTGCCCATAATACACCCCCCCATCAACTGCCCAGAATACACCCCCCCATCAGCTGCCCAGAATACACCCCCCATCAACTGCCCAGAATACACCCCCCATCAACTGCCCAGAATACACCCCCCCATCAACTGCCCACATTACACCACCCATCAACTGCCCAGAATACACCCCCCCATCAACTGCCCAGAATACACCCCCCCCCCATCAACTGCCCAGAATACACCCCCCCATCAACTGCCCAAAATACACCCCCCCATCAACTGCCCAGAATACACCCCCCCCCATCAACTGCCCAGAATACACCCCCCATCAACTGCCCAGAATACACCCCCCAATCAACTGCCTAAAATACACACCCCCCATCAACTGCCCAAAATACACCCCCCATCAACTGCCCAGAATACACCCCCTCCCCCATCAACTGCCCAGAATACACCCCCCATCAACTGCCCAGAATACACCCCCCCATCAATTGCCCAGATTACCCCCCCATCAACTGCCCAGAAAACACCCCCCATCAACTGCCCAGAATACACCCCCCATCAACTGCCCAGAATACACCCCCCATCAACTGCCCAGAATACACCCCCCCATCAACTGCCCAGAATACACCCCCCATCAACTGCCCAGAATACCCCCCATCAACTGCCCAGAACACACCCCCCATCAACTGCCGAGAATACACCCCCCCCCATCAACTGCCCAGAATACACCCCCCCATCAACTGCCCAGAATACACCCCCCAATCATCTGCCCAAAATACACCCCCCCATCAACTGCCCAGAATACACCCCCCAATCAACTGCCCAAAATATACCCCCCCCATCAACTGCCCAGAATACACCCCCCATCAACTGCCCAGAATAAGCCCCCTCCCCCATCAACTGCCCAGAATACACCCCCCCATCAACTGCCCAGAATACACCCCCCCATCAACTGCCCCATCAACTGCCCAGAATACACCCCCCATCAACTGCCCAGAATACACCCCCCCCCACCCAATCAACTGCCCAAAATACACCCCCCATCAACTGCCCAGAATACACCCCCCAATCAGCTGCCCAAAATACACCCCCCATCAACTGCCCAGAATACACCCCCCATCTACTGCCCAGAATACACCCCCCCAATCAACTGCCAGAATACACCCCCCAATCAACTGCCCAAAATATACCCCCCATCAACTGCCCAGAATACACCCCCCAATCAACTGCCCAAAATACACCCCCCCCATCAACTACCCAGAATACACCCCCCCATCAACTGCCCAGAATACACCCCCTCCCCCATCAACTGCCCAGAATACACCCCCCATCAACTGCCCAGATTACACCCCCCATCAACTGCCCAGATTACACCCCCCATCAACTGCCCAGAATACACCCCCCCATCAACTGCCCAGAATACACCCCCCATCAACTGCCCAGAATACACCCCCCATCAACTGCCCAGAATACACGCCCCATCAACTGCCCAGAATACACCCCCCCATCAACTGCCCAGAATACACCCCCCCATCAACTGCCCAAAATACACCCCCCATCAACTGCCCAAAATACACCCCCCATCAACTGCCCAGAATACACCCCCCCCATCAACTGCCCAGAATACACCCCCCAATCAACTGCCCAGTATACACCCCCCAATCAACTGCCCAAAATACATCCCCCTCATCAACTGCCCATAATACACCCCCCCATCAACTGCCCAGAATACACCCCCCCATCAGCTGCCCAGAATACACCCCCTATCAACTGCCCAGAATACACCCCCCATCAACTGCCCACATTACACCACCCATCAACTGCCCAGAATACACCCCCCATCAACTGCCCAGAATACACCCCCCCATCAACTGTCCAGAATACACCCCCCCATCAACTGCCCAAAATACACCCCCCCATCAACTGCCCAGAATACACCCCCCCATCTACTGCCCAGAATACACCCCCCAATCAACTGCCCAGAATACACCCCCCAAACAACTGCCCAAAATACACCCCCCATCAACTGCCCAGAATACACCCCCCATCAACTGCCCAGAATACACCCCCCATCAACTGCCCAGAATACACCCCCCCATCAACTGCCCAGAATACACCCCCCCCCATCAACTGCCCAGAATACACCCCATCAACTGCCCAGAATACACCCCCCATCAACTGCCCAGAATACACCCCCCCATCAACTGCCCAGAATACACCCCCCCCATCAACTGCCCAGAATACACCCCCCAATCAACTGCCCAAAATACACCCCCCCCCCACATCAACTGCCCAGAATACACCCCCCCCATCAACTGCCCAGAATACACCCCCCCATCTACTGCCCAGAATACACCCCCCATCAACTGCCCAGAATACACCCCCTAATCAACTGCCCAAAATATACCCCCCCATCAACTGCCCAGAATACACCCCCCAATCAACTGCCCAAAATACACCCCCCTTCAACTGCCCAAAATACACCCCCCCCATCAACTGCCCAAAATACACCCCCCCCCATCAACTGCCCAGAATACACCCCCCCATCAACTGCCCAGAATACACCCCCTCCCCCATCAACTGACCAGAATACACCCCCCCCCCATCAACTGACCAGAATACACCCCCTCCCCCATCAACTGCCCAGAATACACCCCCCCATCAACTGCCCAAAATACACCCCCCCCCCATCAACTGCCCAAAATACGTCCCCCCCCCATCAACTACCCAGAATACACCCCCCCATCAACTGCCCAGAATACACCCCCTCCCCCATCAACTGCCCAGAATACACCCCCATCAACTGCCCAGAATACACCCCCCCCATCAACTGCCCACATTACACCCCCCATCAACTGCCCAGAA
Source organism: Rana muscosa (assembly GCA_029206835.1). NCBI lineage: Eukaryota > Metazoa > Chordata > Amphibia > Anura > Ranidae > Rana > Rana muscosa. The sequence continues at coordinate 54,281 of JARGYO010003121.1, forward strand.
TACACCCCCCCAATCAACTGCCCAGAATACACCCCCCAATCAACTGCCCAAAATATACCCCCCTTCAACTGCCCAGAATACACCCCCCCATCAACTGCCCAGAATACACCCCCCCATCAACTGCCCAGAATACACCCCCCCATCAACTGCCCAGAATACACCCCCCCCATCAACTGCCCAGAATACACCCCCCCATCAACTGCCCAGAATACACCCCCCCATCAACTGCCCAGAATACACCCCCCCATCAACTGCCCAGAATACACCCCCCCATCAACTGCCCAGAATACACCCCCCCATCAACTGCCCAGAATACACCCCCCCATCAACTGCCCAGAATACACCCCCCCCATCAACTGCCCAGAATACACCCCCCATCAACTGCCCAGAATACACCCCCCAATCAACTGCCCAAAATACACCCCCCCATCAACTGCCCAAAATACACCCCCCATCAACTGCCCAGAATACACCCCCTCCCCCATCAACTGCCCAGAATACACCCCCCCCATCAACTGCCCAGAATACACCCCCCCATCAATTGCCCAGATTACACCCCCCCATCAACTGCCCAGAATACACCCCCCATCAACTGCCCAGAATACACCCCCCCATCAACTGCCCAGAATACACCCCCCCAATCAACTGCCCAGAATACACCCCCCCATCAACTGCCCAGGATACACTCCCCCATCAACTGCCCAGGATACACCCCCCCCATCAACTGCCCAGGATACACCCCCCCCATCAACTGCCCAGGATACACCCCCCCATCAACTGCCCAGAATACACCCCCCAATCAACTGCCCAAAATACACCCCCCCCATCAACTGCCCAAAATACACCCCCCCATCAACTGCCCAGAATACACCCCCCCATCAACTGCCCAGAATACACCCCCTCCCACATCAACTGCCCAGAATACACCCCCCCATCAACTGCCCAGAATACACCCCCCCCATCAACTGCCCAGATTACACCCCCCATCAACTGCCCAGAATACACCCCCCCATCAACTGCCCAGAATTCACCCCCCCATCAACTGCCCAGAATACACCCCCCCATCAACTGCCCAGAATACACCCCCCAATCAACTGCCCAGAATACACCCCCCAATCAACTGCCCAGGATACACCCCCCCCCATCAACTGCCCAGAATACACCCCCCCCATCAACTGCCCAGAATACACCCCCCATCAACTGCCCAAAATACACACCCCCATCAACTGCCCAGAATACACCCCCCCATCAACTGCCCAGAATACACCCCCCCATCAACTGCCCAGAATACACCCCCCATCTACTGCCCAGAATACACCCCCCAATCAACTGCCCAGAATACACCTCCCATCAACTGCCCAGAATACACCCCCCCCCATCAACTGCCCAAAATACACCCCCCCCATCAACTGCCCAAAATACACCCCCCATCAACTGCCCAGAATACACCCCCCAATCAACTGCCCAAAATACACTCCCCCATCAACTGCCCAAAATACACTCCCCCATCAACTGCCCAAAATACACTCCCCCATCAACTGCCCAGAATACACCCCCCATCTACTGCCCAGAATACACCCCCCAATCAACTGCCCAAAATACACCCCCCATCAACTGCCCAGAATACACCGCCCAATCAACTGCCCAAAATACACCCCCCCCATCAACTGCCCAGAATACACACCCCCATCAACTGCCCAGAATACACCTCCCCCCATCAACTGCCCAGAATACACCTCCCCCATCAACTGCCCAGAATACACCCCCCCATCAACTGCCAAGATTACACCCCCCATCAACTGCCCAGAATACACCCATCAACTGCCCGGAATACACCCCCAAATCAACTGCCCAATATACACCCCCCATCAACTGCCCAGAATACACCCCCCCATCAACTGCCCAGAATACACCCCCCATCAACTGCCCAGAATACACCCCCCCATCAACTGCCCAGAATACACCCCCCCATCAACTGCCCAGAATACACCCCCCCATCAACTGCCCAGAATACACCCCCCCCCCATCAACTGCCCAGAATACACCCCCCCCATCAACTGCCCAGAATACACCCCCCCATCAACTGCCCAGAATACACCCCCCCCCCATCAACTGCCCAGAATACACCCCCCCATCAACTGCCCAGAATACACCCCTCCATCAACTGCCCAGAATACACCCCCCCATCACCTGCCCAGATTACACCCCCCATCACCTGCCCAGATTACACCCCCATCAACTGCCCAGAATACACACCCCCCATCAACTGCCCAGAATACACCCCCCCATCAACTGCCGAGAATACACCCCCCATCAACTGCCCAGAATACACCCCCCCCCATCAACTGCCGAGAATACACCCCCCATCAACTGCCCAGAACACACACCCCCCATCAACTGCCCAGAATACACCCCCCAATCAACTGCCCAAAATACACCCCCCCCATCAACTGCCCAGAATACACCCCCCCATCAACTGCCCAGAATACACCCCCCAATCAACTGCCCAAAATATACCCCCCATCAACTGCCCAGAATACACCCCCCATCAACTGCCCAGAATACACCCCCTCCCCCATCAACTGCCCAGAAGACACCCCCCCCATCAACTGCCCAGAATACACCCCCCATCAACTGCCCAGATTACACCCCCATCAACTGCCCAGAATACACCCCCCCATCAACTGCCCAGAATACACCCCCCCATCAACTGCCCCATCAACTGCCCAGAATACACCCCCCCCCCATCAACTGCCCAGAATACACCCCCCCATCAACTGCCCAGAATACACCCCCCAACCCAATCAACTGCCCAAAATACACCCCCCATCAACTGCCCAGAATACACCCCCCAATCAACTGCCCAAAATACACCCCCCCATCAACTGCCCAGAATACACCCCCCATCTACTGCCCAGAATACACCCCCCCCCCATCAACTGCCCAGAATACACCCCCCATCAACTGCCCAGATTACACCCCCCATCAACTGCCCAGATTACACCCCCCATCAACTGCCCAGAATACACCCCCCCATCAACTGCCCAGAATACACCCCCATCAACTGCCCAGAATACACCCCCCATCAACTGCCCAGAATACACGCCCCATCAACTGCCCAGAATACACCCCCCCATCAACTGCCCAGAATACACCCCCCCATCAACTGCCCAAAATACACCCCCCATCAACTGCCCAAAATACACCCCCCATCAACTGCCCAGAATACACCCCCCCCATCAACTGCCCAGAATACACCCCCCAATCAACTGCCCAGTATACACCCCCCAATCAACTGCCCAAAATACATCCCCCTCATCAACTGCCCATAATACACCCCCCCATCAACTGCCCAGAATACACCCCCCCATCAGCTGCCCAGAATACACCCCCTATCAACTGCCCAGAATACACCCCCCATCAACTGCCCACATTACACCACCCATCAACTGCCCAGAATACACCCCCCATCAACTGCCCAGAATACACCCCCCCATCAACTGTCCAGAATACACCCCCCCATCAACTGCCCAAAATACACCCCCCCATCAACTGCCCAGAATACACCCCCCCATCTACTGCCCAGAATACACCCCCCAATCAACTGCCCAGAATACACCCCCCAAACAACTGCCCAAAATACACCCCCCATCAACTGCCCAGAATACACCCCCCATCAACTGCCCAGAATACACCCCCCATCAACTGCCCAGAATACACCCCCCCATCAACTGCCCAGAATACACCCCCCCCCCATCAACTGCCCAGAATACACCCCATCAACTGCCCAGAATACACCCCCCATCAACTGCCCAGAATACACCCCCCATCAACTGCCCAGAATACACCCCCCCATCAACTGCCCAGAATACACCCCCCCATCAACTGCCCAGAATACACCCCCCAATCAACTGCCCAAAATACACCCCCCCCCACATCAACTGCCCAGAATACACCCCCCCATCAACTGCCCAGAATACACCCCCCCATCTACTGCCCAGAATACACCCCCCATCAACTGCCCAGAATACACCCCCTAATCAACTGCCCAAAATATACCCCCCCCATCAACTGCCCAGAATACACCCCCCAATCAACTGCCCAAAATACACCCCCCTTCAACTGCCCAAAATACACCCCCCCCATCAACTGCCCAAAATACACCCCCCCCATCAACTGCCCAGAATACACCCCCCCATCAACTGCCCAGAATACACCCCCTCCCCCATCAACTGCCCAGAATACACCCCCCCCCCCATCAACTGACCAGAATACACCCCCTCCCCCATCAACTGCCCAGAATACACCCCCCCATCAACTGCCCAAAATACACCCCCCCCCCATCAACTGCCCAAAATACGTCCCCCCCCCCATCAACTACCCAGAATACACCCCCCCATCAACTGCCCAGAATACACCCCCTCCCCCATCAACTGCCCAGAATACACCCCCATCAACTGCCCAGAATACACCCCCCCCCATCAACTGCCCAAAATACACCCCCCCCATCAACTGCCCAAAATACACCCCCCATCAACTGCCCAGAATACACCCCCCAATCAACTGCCCAAAATACACTCCCCCATCAACTGCCCAAAATACACTCCCCCATCAACTGCCCAAAATACACTCCCCCATCAACTGCCCAGAATACACCCCCCATCTACTGCCCAGAATACACCCCCCAATCAACTGCCCAAAATACACCCCCCATCAACTGCCCAGAATACACCGCCCAATCAACTGCCCAAAATACACCCCCCCCATCAACTGCCCAGAATACACACCCCCATCAACTGCCCAGAATACACCTCCCCCCATCAACTGCCCAGAATACACCTCCCCCATCAACTGCCCAGAATACACCCCCCCCATCAACTGCCAAGATTACACCCCCCATCAACTGCCCAGAATACACCCATCAACTGCCCGGAATACACCCCCAAATCAACTGCCCAATATACACCCCCCATCAACTGCCCAGAATACACCCCCCCATCAACTGCCCAGAATACACCCCCCATCAACTGCCCAGAATACACCCCCCCATCAACTGCCCAGAATACACCCCCCCATCAACTGCCCAGAATACACCCCCCCATCAACTGCCCAGAATACACCCCCCCCCATCAACTGCCCAGAATACACCCCCCCCATCAACTGCCCAGAATACACCCCCCCATCAACTGCCCAGAATACACCCCCCCCCCATCAACTGCCCAGAATACACCCCCCCATCAACTGCCCAGAATACACCCCTCCATCAACTGCCCAGAATACACCCCCCCATCACCTGCCCAGATTACACCCCCCATCACCTGCCCAGATTACACCCCCATCAACTGCCCAGAATACACACCCCCCATCAACTGCCCAGAATACACCCCCCCATCAACTGCCGAGAATACACCCCCCATCAACTGCCCAGAATACACCCCCCCCCATCAACTGCCGAGAATACACCCCCCATCAACTGCCCAGAACACACACCCCCCATCAACTGCCCAGAATACACCCCCCAATCAACTGCCCAAAATACACCCCCCCCATCAACTGCCCAGAATACACCCCCCCATCAACTGCCCAGAATACACCCCCCAATCAACTGCCCAAAATATACCCCCCATCAACTGCCCAGAATACACCCCCCATCAACTGCCCAGAATACACCCCCTCCCCCATCAACTGCCCAGAAGACACCCCCCCCCATCAACTGCCCAGAATACACCCCCCATCAACTGCCCAGATTAACCCCCCCATCAACTGCCCAGAATACACCCCCCCATCAACTGCCCCATCAACTGCCCAGAATACACCCCCCCCCCATCAACTGCCCAGAATACACCCCCCCATCAACTGCCCAGAATACACCCCCCAACCCAATCAACTGCCCAAAATACACCCCCCATCAACTGCCCAGAATACACCCCCCAATCAACTGCCCAAAATACACCCCCCCATCAACTGCCCAGAATACACCCCCCATCTACTGCCCAGAATACACCCCCCCCCATCAACTGCCCAGAATACACCCCCCATCAACTGCCCAGATTACACCCCCCATCAACTGCCCAGATTACACCCCCCATCAACTGCCCAGAATACACCCCCCCATCAACTGCCCAGAATACACCCCCATCAACTGCCCAGAATACACCCCCCATCAACTGCCCAGAATACACGCCCCATCAACTGCCCAGAATACACCCCCCCATCAACTGCCCAGAATACACCCCCCCATCAACTGCCCAAAATACACCCCCCATCAACTGCCCAAAATACACCCCCCATCAACTGCCCAGAATACACCCCCCCCATCAACTGCCCAGAATACACCCCCCAATCAACTGCCCAGTATACACCCCCCAATCAACTGCCCAAAATACATCCCCCTCATCAACTGCCCATAATACACCCCCCCATCAACTGCCCAGAATACACCCCCCCATCAGCTGCCCAGAATACACCCCCTATCAACTGCCCAGAATACACCCCCCATCAACTGCCCACATTACACCACCCATCAACTGCCCAGAATACACCCCCCATCAACTGCCCAGAATACACCCCCCCATCAACTGTCCAGAATACACCCCCCCATCAACTGCCCAAAATACACCCCCCCATCAACTGCCCAGAATACACCCCCCCATCTACTGCCCAGAATACACCCCCCAATCAACTGCCCAGAATACACCCCCCAAACAACTGCCCAAAATACACCCCCCATCAACTGCCCAGATTACACCCCCCATCAACTGCCCAGAATACACCCCCCATCAACTGCCCAGAATACACCCCCCCATCAACTGCCCAGAATACACCCCCCCCCCATCAACTGCCCAGAATACACCCCATCAACTGCCCAGAATACACCCCCCATCAACTGCCCAGAATACACCCCCCATCAACTGCCCAGAATACACCCCCCCATCAACTGCCCAGAATACACCCCCCCATCAACTGCCCAGAATACACCCCCCAATCAACTGCCCAAAATACACCCCCCCCCACATCAACTGCCCAGAATACACCCCCCCATCAACTGCCCAGAATACACCCCCCCATCTACTGCCCAGAATACACCCCCCATCAACTGCCCAGAATACACCCCCTAATCAACTGCCCAAAATATACCCCCCCCATCAACTGCCCAGAATACACCCCCCAATCAACTGCCCAAAATACACCCCCCTTCAACTGCCCAAAATACACCCCCCCCATCAACTGCCCAAAATACACCCCCCCATCAACTGCCCAGAATACACCCCCCCATCAACTGCCCAGAATACACCCCCTCCCCCATCAACTGCCCAGAATACACCCCCCCCCCCATCAACTGACCAGAATACACCCCCTCCCCCATCAACTGCCCAGAATACACCCCCCCATCAACTGCCCAAAATACACCCCCCCCCCATCAACTGCCCAAAATACGTCCCCCCCCCCCATCAACTACCCAGAATACACCCCCCCATCAACTGCCCAGAATACACCCCCTCCCCCATCAACTGCCCAGAATACACCCCCATCAACTGCCCAGAATACACCCCCCCCATCAACTGCCCACATTACACCCCCCATCAACTGCCCAGAATACACCCCCCCAGTCAACTGCCCAGAATACACCCCCCAATCAACTGCCCAAAATATACCCCCCTTCAACTGCCCAGAATACACCCCCCATCAACTGCCCAGAATACACCCCCCCCATCAACTGCCCAGAATACACCCCCCCATCAACTGCCCAGAATACACCCCCCCATCAACTGCCCAGAATACACCCCCCCCATCAACTGCCCAGAATACACCCCCCCCATCAACTGCCCAGAATACACCCCCCCATCAACTGCCCAGAATACACCCCCCCCATCAACTGCCCAGAATACACCCCCCCATCAACTGCCCAGAATACACCCCCCCATCAACTGCCCAGAATACACCCCCCCATCAACTGCCCAGAATACACCCCCCCCATCAACTGCCCAGAATACACCCCCCATCAACTGCCCAGAATACACCCCCCAATCAACTGCCCAAAATACACCCCCCCATCAACTGCCCAAAATACACCCCCCATCAACTGCCCAGAATACACCCCCTCCCCCATCAACTGCCCAGAATACACCCCCCCCATCAACTGCCCAGAATACACCCCCCCATCAATTGCCCAGATTACACCCCCCCATCAACTGCCCAGAATACACCCCCCATCAACTGCCCAGAATACACCCCCCCATCAACTGCCCAGAATACACCCCCCCAATCAACTGCCCAGAATACACCCCCCCATCAACTGCCCAGGATACACTCCCCCATCAACTGCCCAGGATACACCCCCCCCATCAACTGCCCAGGATACACCCCCCCCATCAACTGCCCAGGATACACCCCCCCATCAACTGCCCAGAATACACCCCCCAATCAACTGCCCAAAATACACCCCCCCATCAACTGCCCAAAATACACCCCCCCATCAACTGCCCAGAATACACCCCCCCATCAACTGCCCAGAATACACCCCCTCCCACATCAACTGCCCAGAATACACCCCCCCATCAACTGCCCAGAATACACCCCCCCCATCAACTGCCCAGATTACACCCCCATCAACTGCCCAGAATACACCCCCCCATCAACTGCCCAGAATTCACCCCCCCCCATCAACTGCCCAGAATACACCCCCCCATCAACTGCCCAGAATACACCCCCCCATCAACTGCCCAGAATACACCCCCCAATCAACTGCCCAGAATACACCCCCCAATCAACTGCCCAGGATACACCCCCCCCCCATCAACTGCCCAGAATACACCCCCCCCATCAACTGCCCAGAATACACCCCCCATCAACTGCCCAAAATACACACCCCCATCAACTGCCCAGAATACACCCCCCCATCAACTGCCCAGAATACACCCCCCCATCAACTGCCCAGAATACACCCCCCATCTACTGCCCAGAATACACCCCCCAATCAACTGCCCAGAATACACCTCCCATCAACTGCCCAGAATACACCCCCCCCCCATCAACTGCCCAAAATACACACCCCCCCATCAACTGCCCAAAATACACCCCCCATCAACTGCCCAGAATACACCCCCCAATCAACTGCCCAAAATACACTCCCCCATCAACTGCCCAAAATACACTCCCCCATCAACTGCCCAAAATACACTCCCCCATCAACTGCCCAGAATACACCCCCCATCTACTGCCCAGAATACACCCCCCAATCAACTGCCCAAAATACACCCCCCATCAACTGCCCAGAATACACCGCCCAATCAACTGCCCAAAATACACCCCCCCCATCAACTGCCCAGAATACACACCCCCATCAACTGCCCAGAATACACCTCCCCCCATCAACTGCCCAGAATACACCTCCCCCATCAACTGCCCAGAATACACCCCCCCATCAACTGCCAAGATTACACCCCCCATCAACTGCCCAGAATACACCCATCAACTGCCCGGAATACACCCCCAAATCAACTGCCCAATATACACCCCCCATCAACTGCCCAGAATACACCCCCCCATCAACTGCCCAGAATACACCCCCCATCAACTGCCCAGAATACACCCCCCCATCAACTGCCCAGAATACACCCCCCCATCAACTGCCCAGAATACACCCCCCCCATCAACTGCCCAGAATACACCCCCCCCCCATCAACTGCCCAGAATACACCCCCCCCATCAACTGCCCAGAATACACCCCCCCATCAACTGCCCAGAATACACCCCCCCCCATCAACTGCCCAGAATACACCCCCCCATCAACTGCCCAGAATACACCCCTCCATCAACTGCCCAGAATACACCCCCCCATCACCTGCCCAGATTACACCCCCCATCACCTGCCCAGATTACACCCCCATCAACTGCCCAGAATACACACCCCCCATCAACTGCCCAGAATACACCCCCCCATCAACTGCCGAGAATACACCCCCCATCAACTGCCCAGAATACACCCCCCCCATCAACTGCCGAGAATACACCCCCCATCAACTGCCCAGAATACACCCCCCCATCAACTGCCGAGAATACACCCCCCATCAACTGCCCAGAATACACCCCCCCCATCAACTGCCGAGAATACACCCCCCATCAACTGCCCAGAACACACACCCCCCATCAACTGCCCAGAACACACACCCCCCATCAACTGCCCAGAATACACCCCCCAATCAACTGCCCAAAATACACCCCCCCCATCAACTGCCCAGAATACACCCCCCCATCTACTGCCCAGAATACACCCCCTCCCCCATCAACTGCCCAGAAGACACCCCCCCCCATCAACTGCCCAGAATACACCCCCCATCAACTGCCCAGATTACACCCCCATCAACTGCCCAGAATACACCCCCCCATCAACTGCCCAGAATACACCCCCCCATCAACTGCCCCATCAACTGCCCAGAATACACCCCCCCCCATCAACTGCCCAGAATACACCCCCCCATCAACTGCCCAGAATACACCCCCCAACCCAATCAACTGCCCAAAATACACCCCCCATCAACTGCCCAGAATACACCCCCCAATCAACTGCCCAAAATACACCCCCCATCAACTGCCCAGAATACACCCCCCATCTACTGCCCAGAATACACCCCCCCCCCATCAACTGCCAGAATACACCCCCCAATCAACTGCCCAAAATACACCCCCCCATCAACTGCCCAGAATACACCCCCCAATCAACTGCCCAAAATACACACCCCCCCCCATCAACTACCCAGAATACACCCCCCCATCAACTGCCCAGAATACACCCCCTCCCCCATCAACTGCCCAGAATACACCCCCCCATCAACTGCCCAGATTACATCCCCCATCAACTGCCCAGAATACACCCCCCCATCAACTGCCCAGAATACACCCCCCATCAACTGCCCAGAATACACCTCCCCCATCAACTGCCCAGAATACACCCCCCATCAACTGCCCAGAATACACCCCCCCCCATCAACTGCCCAGAATACACCCCCCAATCAACTGCCCAGAATACACCCCCCCATCTACTGCCCAGAATACACCCCCCCCCAATCAACTGCCCAGAATACACCCCCCAATCAACTGCCCAGAATACACCCCCCAATCAACTGCCCAAAATACACCCCCCTCATCAACTGCCCATAATACACCCCCCCATCAACTGCCCAGAATACACCCCCCATCAGCTGCCCAGAATAGACCCCCCCATCAACTGCCCAGAATACACCCCCCCATCAACTGCCCAGAATACACCCCCCAATCAACTGCCCAGAATACACCCCCCAATCAACTGCCCAGGATACACCCCCCCCCATCAACTGCCCAGAATACACCCCCCCCATCAACTGCCCAGAATACACCCCCCATCAACTGCCCAAAATACACACCCCCATCAACTGCCCAGAATACACCCCCCCATCAACTGCCCAGAATACACCCCCCCATCAACTGCCCAGAATACACCCCCCATCTACTGCCCAGAATACACCCCCCAATCAACTGCCCAGAATACACCTACCATCAACTGCCCAGAATACACCCCCCCCCCATCAACTGCCCAAAATACACCCCCCCATCAACTGCCCAAAATACACCCCCCCCCATCAACTGCCCAGAATACACCCCCCAATCAACTGCCCAAAATACACTCCCCCATCAACTGCCCAAAATACACTCCCCCATCAACTGCCCAAAATACACTCCCCCCATCAACTGCCCAGAATACACCCCCCATCTACTGCCCAGAATACACCCCCCAATCAACTGCCCAAAATACACCCCCCCATCAACTGCCCAGAATACACCCCCCAATCAACTGCCCAAAATACACCCCCCCATCAACTGCCCAGAATACACACCCCCATCAACTGCCCAGAATACACCTCCCCCCATCAACTGCCCAGAATACACCTCCCCCATCAACTGCCCAGAATACACCCCCCCATCAACTGCCAAGATTACACCCCCCATCAACTGCCCAGAATACACACATCAACTGCCCGGAATACACCCCCAAATCAACTGCCCAGAATACACCTACCATCAACTGCCCAGAATACACCCCCCCCATCAACTGCCCAAAATACACCCCCCCATCAACTGCCCAAAATACACCCCCCCATCAACTGCCCAGAATACACCCCCCAATCAACTGCCCAAAATACACTCCCCCCATCAACTGCCCAGAATACACCCCCCATCTACTGCCCAGAATACACCCCCCAATCAACTGCCCAAAATACACCCCCCATCAACTGCCCAGAATACACCCCCCAATCAACTGCCCAAAATACACCCCCCCATCAACTGCCCAGAATACACCCCCCCATCAACTGCCCAGAATACACCCCCCCCCATCAACTGCCCAGAATACACCCCCCCCCCATCAACTGCCCAGAATACACCCCCCCCATCAACTGCCCAGAATACACCCCCCCCCCATCAACTGCCCAGAATACACCCCCCCATCAACTGCCCAGAATACACCCCCCCATCAACTGCCCAGAATACACCCCCTCCATCAACTGCCCAGAATACACCCCCCCATCACCTGCCCAGATTACACCCCCCATCACCTGCCCAGATTACACCCCCATCAACTGCCCAGAATACACACCCCCCATCAACTGCCCAGAATACACCCCCCCATCAACTGCCGAGAATACACCCCCCATCAACTGCCCAGAATACACCCCCCCCATCAACTGCCGAGAATACACCCCCCATCAACTGCCCAGAACACACACCCCCCCATCAACTGCCCAGAATACACCCCCCAATCAACTGCCCAAAATACACCCCCCCATCAACTGCCCAGAATACACCCCCCCCCATCAACTGCCCAGAATACACACCCCAATCAACTGCCCAAAATATACCCCCCATCAACTGCCCAGAATACACCCCCCCATCAACTGCCCAGAATACACCCCCTCCCCCATCAACTGCCCAGAAGACACCCCCCCATCAACTGCCCAGAATACACCCCCCATCAACTGCCCAGATTACACCCCCATCAACTGCCCAGAATACACCCCCCCATCAACTGCCCAGAATACACCCCCCATCAACTGCCCCATCAACTGCCCAGAATACACCCCCCCATCAACTGCCCAGAATACACCCCCCCATCAACTGCCCAGAATACACCCCCAACCCAATCAACTGCCCAAAATACACCCCCCATCAACTGCCCAGAATACACCCCCCAATCAACTGCCCAAAATACACCCCCCCATCAACTGCCCAGAATACACCCCCCATCTACTGCCCAGAATACACCCCCCCCATCAACTGCCAGAATACACCCCCCAATCAACTGCCCAAAATACACCCCCCCATCAACTGCCCAGAATACACCCCCCAATCAACTGCCCAAAATACACACCCCCCCCCATCAACTACCCAGAATACACCCCCCCATCAACTGCCCAGAATACACCCCCTCCCCCATCAACTGCCCAGAATACACCCCCCCATCAACTGCCCAGATTACATCCCCCATCAACTGCCCAGAATACACCCCCCCCATCAACTGCCCAGAATACACCCCCCCATCAACTGCCCAGAATACACCCCCCATCAACTGCCCAGAATACACCTCCCCCATCAACTGCCCAGAATACACCCCCCCATCAACTGCCCAGAATACACCCCCCCCATCAACTGCCCAGAATACACCCCCCAATCAACTGCCCAGAATACACCCCCCCATCTACTGCCCAGAATACACCCCCCCCCAATCAACTGCCCAGAATACACCCCCCAATCAACTGCCCAGAATACACCCCCCAATCAACTGCCCAAAATACACCCCCCTCATCAACTGCCCATAATACACCCCCCCATCAACTGCCCAGAATACGCCCCCCATCAGCTGCCCAGAATACACCCCCCCCATCAGCTGCCCAGAATACACCCCCCCCCATCAGCTGCCCAGAATACACCCCCCCATCAACTGCCCAGAATACACCCCCCATCAACTGCCCACATTACACCAACCATCAACTGCCCAGAATACATCCCCCCATCAACTGCCCAGAATACACCCCCCCATCAACTGCCCAGAATACACCCCCCCCATCAACTGCCCAAAATACACCCCCCATCAACTGCCCAAAATACACCCCCCCATCAACTGCCCAGAATACACCCCCCATCTACTGCCCAGAATACACCCCCCCCAATCAACTGCCCAGAATACACCCCCCAATCAACTGCCCAGAATACACCCCCCAATCAACTGCCCAGAATACACCCCCCCATCAACTGCCCAGAATCCACCCCCCCATCAACTGCCCAGAATACACCCCCCATCAACTGCCCAGAATACACCCCCCATCAACTGCCCAGAATACACCCCCCAATCAACTGCCCAGAATACACCCCCCCATCTACTGCCCAGAATACACCCCCCCCCAATCAACTGCCCAGAATACACCCCCCAATCAACTGCCCAGAATACACCCCCCAATCAACTGCCCAAAATACACCCCCCTCATCAACTGCCCAGAATACACCCCCTCCCCCATCAACTGCCCAGAATACACCCCCCATCAACTGCCCAGATTACACCCCCCAATCAACTGCCCAAAATACACCCCCCCATCAACTGCCCAGAATACACCCCCCAATCAACTGCCCAAAATACACCCCCCATCAACTGCCCAGAATACACCCCCATCAACTGCCCAGAATACACCCCCCATCTACTGCCCAGAATACACCCCCCCAATCAACTGCCCAGAATACACCCCCCAATCAACTGCCCAGTATACACCCCCCCAATCAACTGCCCAAAATACACCCCCCTCATCAACTGCCCATAATACACCCCCCATCAACTGCCCATAATACACCCCCCCATCAACTGCCCAGAATACACCCCCCCCATCAGCTGCCCAGAATACACCCCCCCATCAGCTGCCCAGAATACACCCCCCCATCAACTGCCCAGAATACACCCCCCATCAACTGCCCACATTACACCAACCATCAACTGCCCAGAATACATCCCCCCATCAACTGCCCAGAATACACCCCCCCCCATCAACTGCCCAGAATACACCCCCCCATCAACTGCCCAAAATACACCCCCCATCAACTGCCCAAAATACACCCCCCCATCAACTGCCCAGAATACACCCCCCATCAACTGCCCAGAATACACCCCCCATCAACTGCCCAGAATACACCCCCCCATCAACTGCCCAGAATACACCCCCCATCAACTGCCCAGAATACACCCCCCATCAACTGCCCAGAATACACCCCCCCCATCAACTGCCCAGAATACACCCCCCCATCAACTGCCCAAAATACACCCCCCCATCAACTGCCCAGAATACACCCCCCAATCAACTGCCCAGTATACACCCCCCAATCAACTGCCCAGTATACACCCCCCAATCAACTGCCCAAAATACACCCCCCTCATCAACTGCCCATAATACTCCCCCCCCCATCAACTGCCCAGAATACACCCCCCCATCAACTGCCCGGAATACACCCCCCTCCCATCAACTGCCCACATTACACCACCCATCAACTGCCCAGAATACACCCCCCCATCAACTGCCCAGAATACACCCCCCCATCAACTGCCCAGAATATACCCCCCCCATCAACTGCCCAAAATACACCCCCCATCAACTGCCCAGAATACACCCCCCCCCATCTACTGCCCAGAATACACCCCCCCCAATCAACTGCCCAGAATACACCCCCCAATCAACTGCCCAGAATACACCCCCCAATCAACTGCCCAAAATACACCCCCCCCATCAACTGCCCAGAATACACCCCCCATCAACTGCCCAGAATACACCCCCCATCAACTGCCCAGAATACACCCCCCCATCAACTGCCCAGAATACACCCCCCCATCAACTGCCCAGAATACACCCCCCAATCAACTGCCCAAAATACACCCCCCCCCACATCAACTGCCCAGAATACACCCCCCCATCAACTGCCCAAGAATACACCCCCCCCATCTACTGCCCAGAATACACCCCCCCATCAACTGCCCAGAATACACCCCCTAATCAACTGCCCAAAATACACCCCCCCATCAACTTCCCAGAATACACCCCCCAATCAACTGCCCAAAATACACCCCCCCCCCTTCAACTGCCCAGAATACACCCCCCAATCAACTGCCCAGAATACACCCCCCCCCATCAACTGCCCAGAATACACCCCCCCCATCAACTGCCCAGAATACACCCCCTCCCCCATCAACTGCCCAGAATACACCCCCCCCATCAACTGACCAGAATACACCCCCTCCCCCATCAACTGCCCAGAATACACCCCCCCATCAACTGCCCAAAATACACCCCCCCATCAACTGCCCAAAATACACCCCCCATCAACTACCCAAAATACACCCCCCATCAACTGCCCAGAATACACCCCCTCCCCCATCAACTGCCCAGAATACACCCCCCCATCAACTGCCCACATTACACCCCCCATCAACTGCCCAGAATACACCCCCCCAATCAACTGCCCACATTACACCCCCCATCAACTGCCCAGAATACACCCCCCCCCAATCAACTGCCCAGAATACACCCCCCAATCAACTGCCCAAAATATACCCCCCCTTCAACTGCCCAGAATACACCCCCCATCAACTGCCCAGAATACACCCCCCCATCAACTGCCCAGAATACACCCCCTCCCCCATCAACTGCCCAGAATACACCCCCCCATCAACTGCCCACATTACACCCCCCATCAACTGCCCAGAATACACCCCCCCAATCAACTGCCCACATTACACCCCCCATCAACTGCCCAGAATACACCCCCCCCCAATCAACTGCCCAGAATACACCCCCCAATCAACTGCCCAAAATATACCCCCCCTTCAACTGCCCAGAATACACCCCCCATCAACTGCCCAGAATACACCCCCCCATCAACTGCCCAGAATACACCCCCCCCATCAACTGCCCAGAATACACCCCCCCATCAACTGCCCAGAATACACCCCCCCCATCAACTGCCCAGAATACACCCCCCCCATCAACTGCCCAGAATACACCCCCCCCATCAACTGCCCAGAATACACCCCCCCCATCAACTGCCCAGAATACACCCCCCCATCAACTGCCCAGAATACACCCCCCATCAACTGCCCAGAATACACCCCCCAATCAACTGCCCAAAATACACCCCCCCATCAACTGCCCAAAATACACCCCCCATCAACTGCCCAGAATACACCCCCTCCCCCCATCAACTGCCCAGAATACACCCCCCCATCAACTGCCCAGAATACACCCCCCCATCAATTGCCCAGATTACACCCCCCATCAACTGCCCAGAATACACCCCCCCCATCAACTGCCCAGAATACACCCCCCAATCAACTGCCCAGAATACACCCCCCCCATCAACTGCCCAGGATACACCCCCCCATCAACTGCCCAGGATACACCCCCCCATCAACTGCCCAGGATACACCCCCCCCCATCAACCAACTGCCCAGGATACACCCCCCCCCATCAACTGCCCAGAATACACCCCCCCATCAACTGCCCAGAATACACCCCCCAATCAACTGCCCAAAATACACCCCCCATCAACTGCCCAGAATACACCCCCTCCCCCATCAACTGCCCAGAATACACCCCCCCCATCAACTGCCCAGAATACACCCCCATCAACTGCCCAGATTACACCCCCATCAACTGCCCAGAATACACCCCCCCATCAACTGCCCAGAATTCACCCCCCATCAACTGCCCAGAATACACCCCCCATCAACTGCCCAGAATACACCCCCAATCAACTGCCCAGAATACACCCCCCAATCAACTGCCCAGGATACACCCCCCCCATCAACTGCCCAGAATACACCCCCCATCAACTGCCCAGAATACACCCCCCATCAACTGCCCAAAATACACACCCCCATCAACTGCCCAGAATACACCCCCCCATCAACTGCCCAGAATACACCCCCCATCTACTGCCCAGAATACACTCCCCAATCAACTGCCCAGAATACACCCCCCATCAACTGCCCAGAATACACCCCCCAATCAACTGCCCAGAATACACCCCCCATCAACTGCCCAGAATACACCCCCCCCATCAACTGCCCAAAATACACCCCCCATCAACTGCCCAAAATACACCCCCCCATCAACTGCCCAGTATACACCCCCCAATCAACTGCCCAAAATACACCCCCCTCATCAACTGCCCATAATACACCCCCCATCAACTGCCCATAATACACCCCCCCATCAACTGCCCAGAATACACCCCCCCCATCAGCTGCCCAGAATACACCCCCCCCCATCAGCTGCCCAGAATACACCCCCCCATCAACTGCCCAGAATACACCCCCCATCAACTGCCCACATTACACCAACCATCAACTGCCCAGAATACATCCCCCCATCAACTGCCCAGAATACACCCCCCCATCAACTGCCCAGAATACACCCCCCCATCAACTGCCCAAAATACACCCCCCATCAACTGCCCAAAATACACCCCCCCATCAACTGCCCAGAATACACCCCCCATCTACTGCCCAGAATACACCCCCCCAATCAACTGCCCAGAATACACCCCCCAATCAACTGCCCAGAATACACCCCCCAATCAACTGCCCAGAATACACCCCCCCATCAACTGCCCAGAATCCACCCCCCCATCAACTGCCCAGAATACACCCCCCATCAACTGCCCAGAATACACCCCCCATCAACTGCCCAGAATACACCCCCCAATCAACTGCCCAGAATACACCCCCCCATCTACTGCCCAGAATACACCCCCCCCCAATCAACTGCCCAGAATACACCCCCCAATCAACTGCCCAGAATACACCCCCCAATCAACTGCCCAAAATACACCCCCCTCATCAACTGCCCAGAATACACCCCCTCCCCCATCAACTGCCCAGAATACACCCCCCATCAACTGCCCAGATTACACCCCCCAATCAACTGCCCAAAATACACCCCCCCATCAACTGCCCAGAATACACCCCCCAATCAACTGCCCAAAATACACCCCCCATCAACTGCCCAGAATACACCCCCATCAACTGCCCAGAATACACCCCCCATCTACTGCCCAGAATACACCCCCCCAATCAACTGCCCAGAATACACCCCCCAATCAACTGCCCAGTATACACCCCCCAATCAACTGCCCAAAATACACCCCCCTCATCAACTGCCCATAATACACCCCCCATCAACTGCCCATAATACACCCCCCCATCAACTGCCCAGAATACACCCCCCCCATCAGCTGCCCAGAATACACCCCCCCATCAGCTGCCCAGAATACACCCCCCCATCAACTGCCCAGAATACACCCCCCATCAACTGCCCACATTACACCAACCATCAACTGCCCAGAATACATCCCCCCATCAACTGCCCAGAATACACCCCCCCATCAACTGCCCAGAATACACCCCCCCATCAACTGCCCAAAATACACCCCCCATCAACTGCCCAGAATACACCCCCCATCAACTGCCCAGAATACACCCCCCATCAACTGCCCAGAATACACCCCCCCATCAACTGCCCAGAATACACCCCCCATCAACTGCCCAGAATACACCCCCCATCAACTGCCCAGAATACACCCCCCCCATCAACTGCCCAGAATACACCCCCCCCATCAACTGCCCAAAATACACCCCCCCATCAACTGCCCAGAATACACCCCCCAATCAACTGCCCAGTATACACCCCCCAATCAACTGCCCAGTATACACCCCCCAATCAACTGCCCAAAATACACCCCCCTCATCAACTGCCCATAATACTCCCCCCCCCATCAACTGCCCAGAATACACCCCCCCATCAACTGCCCGGAATACACCCCCCTCCCATCAACTGCCCACATTACACCACCCATCAACTGCCCAGAATACACCCCCCCATCAACTGCCCAGAATACACCCCCCCATCAACTGCCCAGAATATACCCCCCCATCAACTGCCCAAAATACACCCCCCATCAACTGCCCAGAATACACCCCCCCCATCTACTGCCCAGAATACACCCCCCCAATCAACTGCCCAGAATACACCCCCCAATCAACTGCCCAGAATACACCCCCCAATCAACTGCCCAAAATACACCCCCCCATCAACTGCCCAGAATACACCCCCCATCAACTGCCCAGAATACACCCCCCATCAACTGCCCAGAATACACCCCCCCATCAACTGCCCAGAATACACCCCCCCATCAACTGCCCAGAATACACCCCCCAATCAACTGCCCAAAATACACCCCCCCCACATCAACTGCCCAGAATACACCCCCCCATCAACTGCCCAGAATACACCCCCCCCATCTACTGCCCAGAATACACCCCCCCATCAACTGCCCAGAATACACCCCCTAATCAACTGCCCAAAATACACCCCCCCATCAACTTCCCAGAATACACCCCCCAATCAACTGCCCAAAATACACCCCCCCCCTTCAACTGCCCAGAATACACCCCCCAATCAACTGCCCAGAATACACCCCCCCCCATCAACTGCCCAGAATACACCCCCCCCATCAACTGCCCAGAATACACCCCCTCCCCCATCAACTGCCCAGAATACACCCCCCCCATCAACTGACCAGAATACACCCCCTCCCCCATCAACTGCCCAGAATACACCCCCCCATCAACTGCCCAAAATACACCCCCCCATCAACTGCCCAAAATACACCCCCCATCAACTACCCAAAATACACCCCCCCATCAACTGCCCAGAATACACCCCCTCCCCCATCAACTGCCCAGAATACACCCCCCCATCAACTGCCCACATTACACCCCCCATCAACTGCCCAGAATACACCCCCCCAATCAACTGCCCACATTACACCCCCCATCAACTGCCCAGAATACACCCCCCCCCCAATCAACTGCCCAGAATACACCCCCCAATCAACTGCCCAAAATATACCCCCCCTTCAACTGCCCAGAATACACCCCCCATCAACTGCCCAGAATACACCCCCCCATCAACTGCCCAGAATACACCCCCTCCCCCATCAACTGCCCAGAATACACCCCCCCATCAACTGCCCACATTACACCCCCCATCAACTGCCCAGAATACACCCCCCCAATCAACTGCCCACATTACACCCCCCATCAACTGCCCAGAATACACCCCCCCCCCCAATCAACTGCCCAGAATACACCCCCCAATCAACTGCCCAAAATATACCCCCCCTTCAACTGCCCAGAATACACCCCCCATCAACTGCCCAGAATACACCCCCCCATCAACTGCCCAGAATACACCCCCCCATCAACTGCCCAGAATACACCCCCCCCATCAACTGCCCAGAATACACCCCCCCCATCAACTGCCCAGAATACACCCCCCCCATCAACTGCCCAGAATACACCCCCCCCATCAACTGCCCAGAATACACCCCCCCATCAACTGCCCAGAATACACCCCCCATCAACTGCCCAGAATACACCCCCCAATCAACTGCCCAAAATACACCCCCCCATCAACTGCCCAAAATACACCCCCCATCAACTGCCCAGAATACACCCCCTCCCCCCATCAACTGCCCAGAATACACCCCCCCATCAACTGCCAGAATACACCCCCCCATCAATTGCCCAGATTACACCCCCCATCAACTGCCCAGAATACACCCCCCCCATCAACTGCCCAGAATACACCCCCCAATCAACTGCCCAGAATACACCCCCCCCATCAACTGCCCAGGATACACCCCCCCATCAACTGCCCAGGATACACCCCCCCCATCAACTGCCCAGGATACACCCCCCCCATCAACTGCCCAGAATACACCCCCCCATCAACTGCCCAGAATACACCCCCCAATCAACTGCCCAAAATACACCCCCCATCAACTGCCCAGAATACACCCCCTCCCCCATCAACTGCCCAGAATACACCCCCCCCCATCAACTGCCAGAATACACCCCCCATCAACTGCCCAGATTACACCCCCATCAACTGCCCAGAATACACCCCCCATCAACTGCCCAGAATTCACCCCCCATCAACTGCCCAGAATACACCCCCCCATCAACTGCCCAGAATACACCCCCCAATCAACTGCCCAGAATACACCCCCCAATCAACTGCCCAGGATACACCCCCCCATCAACTGCCCAGAATACACCCCCCCATCAACTGCCCAGAATACACCCCCCATCAACTGCCCAAAATACACACCCCCATCAACTGCCCAGAATACACCCCCCCATCAACTGCCCAGAATACACCCCCCATCTACTGCCCAGAATACACTCCCCAATCAACTGCCCAGAATACACCCCCCATCAACTGCCCAGAATACACCCCCCAATCAACTGCCCAGAATACACCCCCCATCAACTGCCCAGAATACACCCCCCCCATCAACTGCCCAAAATACACCCCCCATCAACTGCCCAAAATACACCCCCCCATCAACTGCCCAAAATACACCCCCCCATCAACTGCCCAGAATACACCCCCCAATCAACTGCCCAAAATACACCCCCCAATCAACTGCCCAAAATACACTCCCCCATCAACTGCCCAGAATACACCCCCCAATCAACTGCCCAAAATACACCCCCCCATCAACTGCCCAGAATACACCCCCCAATCAACTGCCCAAAATACACCCCCCCATCAACTGCCCAGAATACACACCCCCATCAACTGCCCATAATACACCTCCCCCCATCAACTGCCCAGAATACACCTCCCCCATCAACTGCCCAGAATACACCCCCCCATCAACTGCCCAGAATACATCCCCCCATCAACTGCCCAGATTACACCCCCATCAACTGCCCAGAATACACCCCCCCATCAACTGCCCAGAATACACCCCCCCATCAACTGCCCCATCAACTGCCCAGAATACACACCCCCCCCCCCATCAACTGCCCAGAATACACCCCCCCATCAACTGCCCAGAATACACCCCCCAACCCAATCAACTGCCCAAAATACACCCCCCATCAACTGCCCAGAATACACCCCCCAATCAACTGCCCAAAATACACCCCCCCCATCAACTGCCCAGAATACACCCCCCATCTCCTGCCCAGAATACACCCCCCCATCAACTGCCAGAATACACCCCCCATCAACTGCCCAAAATACACCCCCCATCAACTGCCCAGAATACACCCCCCAATCAACTGCCCAAAATACACCCCCCCATCAACTACCCAGAATACACCCCCCCATCAACTGCCCAGAATGCACCCCCTCCCCCATCAACTGCCCAGAATACACCCCCCATCAACTGCCCAGATTACATCCCCCATCAACTGCCCAGAATACACCCCCCCATCAACTGCCCAGAATACACCCCCCCATCAACTGCTCAGAATACACCCCCCATCAACTGCCCAGAATGCACCCCCCATCAACTGCCCAGAATACACCCCCCATCAACTGCCCAGAATACACCCCCCAATCAACTGCCTAAAATACACACCCCCCATCAACTGCCCAAAATACACCCCCCATCAACTGCCCAGAATACACCCCCTCCCCCATCAACTGCCCAGAATACACCCCCTCCCCCATCAACTGCCCAGAATACACCCCCCCATCAACTGCCCAGAATACACCCCCCCATCAATTGCCCAGATTACACCCCCCCCATCAACTGCCCAGAATACACCCCCCATCAACTGCCCAGAATACACCCCCCATCAACTGCCCAGAATACACCCCCCATCAACTGCCCAGAATACACCCCCCCCCCATCAACTGCCCAGAATACACCCCCCCCCATCAACTGCCCAGAATACACCCCCCCATCAACTGCCCAGAATACACCCCCCCCATCAACTGCCAAGAATACACCCCCCCCATCAACTGCCCAGAATACACCCCCCCATCAACTGCCCAGAATACACCCCCCAATCATCTGCCCAAAATACACCCCCCATCAACTGCCCAGAATACACCCCCCAATCAACTGCCCAAAATATACTCCCCATCAACTGCCCAGAATACACCCCCCATCAACTGCCCAGAATAAGCCCCCTCCCCCATCAACTGCCCAGAAGACACCCCCCATCAACTGCCCAGAATACACCCCCCCATCAACTGACCAGAATACACCCCCCCATCAACTGCCCAGAATACACCCCCCCATCAACTGCCCAGAATACACCCCCCCATCAACTGCCCAGAATACACCCCCCCATCAACTGCCCCATCAACTGCCCAGGATGCACCCCCCCCATCAACTGCCCAGAATACACCCCCCCCACCCAATCAACTGCCCAAAATACACCCCCCATCAACTGCCCAGAATACAACCCCCAATCAGCTGCCCAAAATACACCCCCCCATCAACTGCCCAGAATACACCCCCCATCTACTGCCCAGAATACACCCCCCAATCAGCTGCCCAAAATACACCCCCCCATCAACTGCCCAGAATACACCCCCCATCTACTGCCCAGAATACACCCCCCCATCAACTGCCAGAATACACCCCCCAATCAACTGCCCAAAATGCACCCCCCATCAACTGCCCAGATTACACCCCCCATCAACTGCCCAGAATACACCCCCCCCCCATCAACTGCCCAGAATACACCCCCCCATCAACTGCCCAGAATACACCCCCCATCAACTGCCCAGAATACACCCCCCATCAACTGTCCAGAATACACCCCCCCATCAACTGCCCAGAATACACCCCCCCATCAACTGCCCAGAATACACCCCCCCATCAACTGGCCAAAATACACCCCCCATCAACTGCCCAAAATACACCCCCCATCAACTGCCCAGAATACAACCCCCCCATCAACTGCCCAGAATACACCCCCCCCATCAACTGCCCAGAATACACCCCCCAATCAACTGCCCAGTATACACCCCCCAATCAACTGCCCAAAATACACCCCCCTCATCAACTGCCCATAATACACCCCCCCATCAACTGCCCAGAATACACCCCCCCCCATCAGCTGCCCAGAATACACCCCCCATCAACTGCCCAGAATACACCCCCCATCAACTGCCCAGAATACACCCCCCCATCAACTGCCAGAATACACCCCCCAATCAACTCCCCAAAATACACCCCCCATCAACTGCCCAGAATACACCCCCCCATCAACTGCCCAGAATACACCCCCCATCAACTGCCCAGAATACACCCCCCCATCAACTGCCCAGAATACACCCCCCCATCAACTGCCCAGAATACACCCCCTCCCCCATCAACTGCCTAGAATACAGCCCCCCATCAACTGCCCAAAATACACCCCCCATCAACTGCCCAGAATACACCCCCCCAATCAACTGCCCAGAATACACCCCCCAAGCAACTGCCAAAAATATACCCCCCCTTCTACTGCCCAGAATACACCCCCCATCAACTGCCCAGAATACACACCCCCATCAACTGCCCAGAATACACCCCCCCATCAACTGCCCAGAATACACCCCCCATCAACTGCCCAGAATACACCCCCCATCAACTGCCCAGAATACACCCCCCCATCAACTGCCCAGAATACACCCCCCCATCAACTGCCCAGAATACACCCCCCCCCATCAACTGCCCAGAATACACCCCCCCATCAACTGCTCAGAATACACCCCCCATCAACTGCCCAGAATACACCCCCCATCAACTGCCCTGAATACACCCCCCATCAACTGCCCAGAATACACCCCCCAATCAACTGCCTAAAATACACACCCCCCATCAACTGCCCAAAATACACCCCCCATCAACTGCCCAGAATACACCCCCTCCCCCATCAACTGCCCAGAATACACCCCCTCCCCATCAACTGCCCAGAATACACCCCCCCATCAACTGCCCAGAATACACCCCCCCCATCAATTGCCCAGATTACACCCCCCCCATCAACTGCCCAGAATACACCCCCCATCAACTGCCCAGAATACACCCCCCATCAACTGCCCAGAATACACCCCCCATCAACTGCCCAGAATACCCCCCCATCAACTGCCCAGAATACACCCCCCATCAACTGCCGAGAATACACCCCCCCATCAACTGCCCAGAATACACCCCCCCCATCAACTGCCCAGAATACACCCCCCAATCATCTGCCCAAAATACACCCCCCCATCAACTGCCCAGAATACACCCCCCAATCAACTGTCCAAAATATACCCCCCCCCATCAACTGCCCAGAATACACCCCCCATCAACTGCCCAGAATAAGCCCCCTCCCCCATCAACTGCCCAGAAGACACCCCCCATCAACTGCCCAGAATACACCCCCCCATCAACTGCCCAGATTACACCCCCATCAACTGCCCAGAATACACCCCCCCCATCAACTGCCCAGAATACACCCCCCCATCAACTGCCCAGAATACACCCCCCCATCAACTGCCCCATCAACTGCCCAGAATACACCCCCCCATCAACTGCCCAGAATACACCCCCCCACCCAATCAACTGCCCAAAATACACCCCCCCATCAACTGCCCAGAATACACCCCCAATCAGCTGCCCAAAATACACCCCCCCCCATCAACTGCAGAGAATACACCCCCATCTACTGCCCAGAATACACCCCCCCATCAACTGCCAGAATACACCCCCCAATCAACTGCCCAAAATATACCCCCCATCAACTGCCCAGAATACACCCTCCAATCAACTGCCCAAAATACACCCCCCCCATCAACTGCCCAGAATACACCCCCCATCTACTGCCCAGAATACACCCCCCCATCAACTGCCCAGAATACACCCCCCCACCCAATCAACTGCCCAAAATACACCCCCATCAACTGCCCAGAATACACCCCCAATCAGCTGCCCAAAATACACCCCCCCATCAACTGCCCAGAATACACCCCCCATCTACTGCCCAGAATACACCCCCCCATCAACTGCCAGAATACACCCCCCAATCAACTGCCCAGAATACACCCCCCATCAACTGCCCAGAATACAAGCCCCATCAACTGCCCAGAATACACCCCCCCCATCAACTGCCCAGAATACACCCCCCCCATCAACTGCCCAGAATACACCCCCCCCATCAACTGCCCAAAATACACCCCCCATCAACTGCCCAAGATACACCCCCCATCAACTGCCCAGAATACACCCCCCCCATCAACTGCCCAGAATACACCCCCCAATCAACTGCCCAGTATACACCCCCCAATCAACTGCCCAAAATACACCCCCCTCATCAACTGCCCATAATACACCCCCCATCAACTGCCCAGAATACACCCCCCCATCAGCTGCCCAGAATACACCCCCCATCAACTGCCCAGAATACACCCCCCATCAACTGCCCAGAATACACCCCCCCATCAACTGCCCACATTACACCACCCATCAACTGCCCAGAATACACCCCCCCCATCAACTGCCCAGAATACACCCCCCCCATCAACTGCCCAGAATACACCCCCCCATCAACTGCCCAAAATACACCCCCCCATCAACTGCCCAGAATACACCCCCCCATCAACTGCCCAGAATACACCCCCCATCAACTGCCCAGAATACACCCCCCAATCAACTGCCTAAAATACACACCCCCCATCAACTGCCCAAAATACACCCCCCATCAACTGCCCAGAATACACCCCCTCCCCCATCAACTGCCCAGAATACACCCCCCATCAACTGCCCAGAATACACCCCCCCATCAATTGCCCAGATTACACCCCCCCATCAACTGCCCAGAATACACCCCCCATCAACTGCCCAGAATACACCCCCCCATCAACTGCCCAGAATACACCCCCCAATCATCTGCCCAAAATACACCCCCCCATCAACTGCCCAGAATACACCCCCCAATCAACTGCCCAAAATATAACCCCCCCCCATCAACTGCCCAGAATACACCCCCCATCAACTGCCCAGAATAAGCCCCCTCCCCCATCAACTGCCCAGAAGACACCCCCCATCAACTGCCCAGAATACACCCCCCCATCAACTGCCCAGATTACACCCCCATCAACTGCCCAGAATACACCCCCCATCAACTGCCCAGAATACACCCCCCCATCAACTGCCCAGAATACACCCCCCCATCAACTGCCCCATCAACTGCCCAGAATACACCCCCCCATCAACTGCCCAGAATACACCCCCCCCCCACCCAATCAACTGCCCAAAATACACCCCCCATCAACTGCCCAGAATACACCCCCCAATCAGCTGCCCAAAATACACCCCCCATCAACTGCCCAGAATACACCCCCCATCTACTGCCCAGAATACACCCCCCCAATCAACTGCCAGAATACACCCCCCAATCAACTGCCCAAAATATACCCCCCATCAACTGCCCAGAATACACCCCCAATCAACTGCCCAAAATACACGCCCCCATCAACTACCCAGAATACACCCCCCCATCAACTGCCCAGAATACACCCCCTCCCCCATCAACTGCCCAGAATACACCCCCCATCAACTGCCCAGAATACACCCCCCATCAACTGCCCAGATTACACCCCCCATCAACTGCCCAGATTACACCCCCCATCAACTGCCCAGAATACACCCCCCCATCAACTGCCCAGAATACACCCCCCATCAACTGCCCAGAATACACCCCCCATCAACTGCCCAGAATACATGCCCCATCAACTGCCCAGAATACACCCCCCCATCAACTGCCCAGAATACACCCCCCCATCAACTGCCCAAAATACACCCCCCATCAACTGCCCAAAATACACCCCCCATCAACTGCCCAGAATACACCCCCCCCATCAACTGCCCAGAATACACCCCCCCAATCAACTGCCCAGTATACACCCCCCAATCAACTGCCCAAAATACATCCCCCTCATCAACTGCCCATAATACACCCCCCCCCATCAACTGCCCAGAATACACCCCCCCATCAGCTGCCCAGAATACACCCCCTATCAACTGCCCAGAATACACCCCCCCATCAACTGCCCACATTACACCACCCATCAACTGCCCAGAATACACCCCCCCATCAACTGCCCAGAATACACCCCCCCCATCAACTGTCCAGAATACACCCCCCCATCAACTGCCCAAAATACACCCCCCCATCAACTGCCCAGAATACACCCCCCCATCTACTTCCCAGAATACACCCCCCAATCAACTGCCCAGAATACACCCCCCAATCAACTGCCCAAAATACACCCCCCATCAACTGCCCAGAATACACCCCCCATCAACTGCCCAGAATACACCCCCCATCAACTGCCCAGAATACACCCCCCCCATCAACTGCCCAGAATACACCCCCCCATCAACTGCCCAGAATACACCCCCCATCAACTGCCCAGAATACACCCCCTAATCAACTGCCCAAAATACACCCCCCCATCAACTGCCCAGAATACACCCCCCAATCAACTGCCCAAAATACACCCCCCTTCAACTGCCCAAAATACACCCCCCCCATCAACTGCCCAAAATACACCCCCCCCATCAACTGCCCAGAATACACCCCCCCATCAACTGCCCAGAATACACCCTCTCCCCCATCAACTGCCCAGAATACACCCCCCCCCCATCAACTGACCAGAATACACCCCCTCCCCCATCAACTGCCCAGAATACACCCCCCCATCAACTGCCCAAAATACACCCCCCCCCATCAACTGCCCAAAATACGTCCCCCCCCCCATCAACTACCCAGAATACACCCCCCCATCAACTGCCCAGAATACACCCCCTCCCCCATCAACTGCCCAGAATACACCCCCCATCAACTGCCCAGAATACACCCCCCCCATCAACTGCCCACATTACACCCCCCATCAACTGCCCAGAATACACCCCCCCCCACATCAACTGCCCAGAATACACCCCCCCATCAACTGCCCAGAATACACCCCCCCATCTACTGCCCAGAATACACCCCCCCATCAACTGCCCAGAATACACCCCCTAATCAACTGCCCAAAATACACCCCCCCATCAACTTCCCAGAATACACCCCCCAATCAACTGCCCAAAATACACCCCCCCCCTTCAACTGCCCAGAATACACCCCCCAATCAACTGCCCAGAATACACCCCCCCATCAACTGCCCAGAATACACCCCCCCCATCAACTGCCCAGAATACACCCCCTCCCCCATCAACTGCCCAGAATACACCCCCCCCATCAACTGACCAGAATACACCCCCTCCCCCATCAACTGCCCAGAATACACCCCCCCATCAACTGCCCAAAATACACCCCCCCATCAACTGCCCAAAATACACCCCCCATCAACTACCCAAAATACACCCCCCCATCAACTGCCCAGAATACACCCCCCCATCAACTGCCCAGAATACACCCCCCCCATCAACTGCCCAGAATACACCCCCCCCCCAATCAACTGCCCAGAATACACCCCCCAATCAACTGCCCAAAATATACCCCCCCTTCAACTGCCCAGAATACACCCCCCATCAACTGCCCAGAATACACCCCCCCATCAACTGCCCAGAATACACCCCCCCATCAACTGCCCAGAATACACCCCCCCCATCAACTGCCCAGAATACACCCCCCCCCAATCAACTGCCCAGAATACACCCCCCAATCAACTGCCCAAAATATACCCCCCCTTCAACTGCCCAGAATACACCCCCCATCAACTGCCCAGAATACACCCCCCCCCACATCAACTGCCCAGAATACACCCCCCCATCAACTGCCCAGAATACACCCCCCCATCTACTGCCCAGAATACACCCCCCCATCAACTGCCCAGAATACACCCCCTAATCAACTGCCCAAAATACACCCCCCCATCAACTTCCCAGAATACACCCCCCAATCAACTGCCCAAAATACACCCCCCCCTTCAACTGCCCAGAATACACCCCCCAATCAACTGCCCAGAATACACCCCCCCCATCAACTGCCCAGAATACACCCCCCCCATCAACTGCCCAGAATACACCCCCTCCCCCATCAACTGCCCAGAATACACCCCCCCCATCAACTGACCAGAATACACCCCCTCCCCCATCAACTGCCCAGAATACACCCCCCCATCAACTGCCCAAAATACACCCCCCCATCAACTGCCCAAAATACACCCCCCATCAACTACCCAAAATACACCCCCCCATCAACTGCCCAGAATACACCCCCTCCCCCATCAACTGCCCAGAATACACCCCCCCATCAACTGCCCACATTACACCCCCCATCAACTGCCCAGAATACACCCCCCCCCAATCAACTGCCCAGAATACACCCCCCAATCAACTGCCCAAAATATACCCCCCCTTCAACTGCCCAGAATACACCCCCCATCAACTGCCCAGAATACACCCCCCCATCAACTGCCCAGAATACACCCCCCCATCAACTGCCCAGAATACACCCCCCCATCAACTGCCCAGAATACACCCCCCCCATCAACTGCCCAGAATACACCCCCCCATCAACTGCCCAGAATACACCCCCCCATCAACTGCCCAGAATACACCCCCCCCATCAACTGCCCAGAATACACCCCCCATCAACTGCCCAGAATACACCCCCCAATCAACTGCCCAAAATACACCCCCCCATCAACTGCCCAAAATACACCCCCCATCAACTGCCCAGAATACACCCCCTCCCCCCATCAACTGCCCAGAATACACCCCCCCATCAACTGCCCAGGATACACCCCCCCCCCCCCATCAACTGCCCAGAATTCACCCCCCATCAACTGCCCAGAATACACCCCCCCATCAACTGCCCAGAATACACCCCCCAATCAACTGCCCAGAATACACCCCCCAATCAACTGCCCAGGATACACCCCCCCATCAACTGCCCAGAATACACCCCCCCATCAACTGCCCAAAATACACACCCCCATCAACTGCCCAGAATACACCCCCCATCAACTGCCCAGAATACACCCCCCCCATCAACTGCCCAGAATACACCCCCCATCTACTGCCCAGAATACACCCCCCAATCAACTGCCCAGAATACACCCCCCATCAACTGCCCAGAATACACCCCCCAATCAACTGCCCAGAATACACCCCCCATCAACTGCCCAGAATACACCCCCCCCCATCAACTGCCCAAAATACACCCCCCATCAACTGCCCAAAATACACCCCCCCATCAACTGCCCAAAATACACCCCCCCATCAACTGCCCAGAATACACCCCCCAATCAACTGCCCAAAATACACCCCCCAATCAACTGCCCAAAATACACTCCCCCATCAACTGCCCAGAATACACCCCCCAATCAACTGCCCAAAATACACCCCCCATCAACTGCCCAGAATACACCCCCCAATCAACTGCCCAAAATACACCCCCCCCCATCAACTGCCCAGAATACACACCCCCATCAACTGCCCATAATACACCTCCCCCCATCAACTGCCCAGAATACACCTCCCCCATCAACTGCCCAGAATACACCCCCCCATCAACTGCCAAGATTACACCCCCCCTCAACTGCCCAGAATACACCCATCAACTGCCCAGAATACACCCCCAAATCAACTGCCCAAAATACACCCCCCATCAACTGCCCAGAATACACCCCCCCCATCAACTGCCCAGAATACACCCCCCATCAACTGCCCAGAATACACCCCCCCATCAACTGCCCAGAATACACCCCCCCCCATCAACTGCCCAGAATACACCCCCCATCAACTGCCCAGAATACACCCCCCAATCAACTGCCCAAAATACACCCCCCCATCAACTGCCCAGAATACACCCCCCAATCAACTGCCCAAAATATACCCCCCATCAACTGCCCAGAATACACCCCCCCATCAACTGCCCAGAATACACCCCCTCCCCCATCAACTGCCCAGAAGACACCCCCCCATCAACTGCCCAGAATACATCCCCCCATCAACTGCCCAGATTACACCCCCATCAACTGCCCAGAATACACCCCCCCATCAACTGCCCAGAATACACCCCCCCATCAACTGCCCCATCAACTGCCCAGAATACACACCCCCCCCCATCAACTGCCCAGAATACACCCCCCCATCAACTGCCCAGAATACACCCCCCAACCCAATCAACTGCCCAAAATACACCCCCCATCAACTGCCCAGAATACACCCCCCAATCAACTGCCCAAAATACACCCCCCCCCATCAACTGCCCAGAATACACCCCCCATCTCCTGCCCAGAATACACCCCCCCATCAACTGCCAGAATACACCCCCCAATCAACTGCCCAAAATACACCCCCCATCAACTGCCCAGAATACACCCCCCAATCAACTGCCCAAAATACACCCCCCCCATCAACTACCCAGAATACACCCCCCCATCAACTGCCCAGAATACACCCCCTCCAACATCAACTGCCCAGAATACACCCCCCCATCAACTGCCCAGATTACATCCCCCATCAACTGCCCAGAATACACCCCCCCATCAACTGCCCAGAATACACCCCCCCATCAACTGCTCAGAATACACCCCCCATCAACTGCCCAGAATGCACCCCCCATCAACTGCCCAGAATACACCCCCCATCAACTGCCCAGAATACACCCCCCAATCAACTGCCTAAAATACACACCCCCCATCAACTGCCCAAAATACACCCCCCATCAACTGCCCAGAATACACCCCCTCCCCCATCAACTGCCCAGAATACACCCCCTCCCCCATCAACTGCCCAGAATACACCCCCCCCATCAACTGCCCAGAATACACCCCCCCATCAATTGCCCAGATTACACCCCCCCCATCAAACTGCCCAGAATACACCCCCCATCAACTGCCCAGAATACACCCCCCATCAACTGCCCAGAATACACCCCCCCCATCAACTGCCCAGAATACACCCCCCCCATCAACTGCCCAGAATACACCCCCCCATCAACTGCCCAGAATACACCCCCCCCCCATCAACTGCCAAGAATACACCCCCCCCCATCAACTGCCCAGAATACACCCCCCCCCCATCAACTGCCCAGAATACACCCCCCAATCATCTGCCCAAAATACACCCCCCATCAACTGCCCAGAATACACCCCCCAATCAACTGCCCAAAATATACCCCCCATCAACTGCCCAGAATACACCCCCCATCAACTGCCCAGAATAAGCCCCCTCCCCCATCAACTGCCCAGAAGACACCCCCATCAACTGCCCAGAATACACCCCCCCCATCAACTGACCAGAATACACCCCCCCATCAACTGCCCCAGAATACACCCCCCCATCAACTGCCCAGAATACACCCCCCCATCAACTGCCCAGAATACACCCCCCCATCAACTGCCCCATCAACTGCCCAGGATGCACCCCCCCATCAACTGCCCAGAATACACCCCCCCCACCCAATCAACTGCCCAAAATACACCCCCCATCAACTGCCCAGAATACAACCCCCAATCAGCTGCCCAAAATACACCCCCCCATCAACTGCCCAGAATACACCCCCCATCTACTGCCCAGAATACACCCCCCAATCAGCTGCCCAAAATACACCCCCCCATCAACTGCCCAGAATACACCCCCCATCTATTGCCCAGAATACACCCCCCCCCCATCAACTGCCAGAATACACCCCCCAATCAACTGCCCAAAATGCACCCCCCATCAACTGCCCAGAATACACCCCCCCATCAACTGCCCAGAATACACCCCCCCATCAACTGCCCCATCAACTGCCAGAATACACACCCCCCCCCCATCAACTGCCCAGAATACACCCCCCCATCAACTGCCCAGAATACACCCCCCAACCCAATCAACTGCCCAAAATACACCCCCCATCAACTGCCCAGAATACACCCCCCAATCAACTGCCCAAAATACACCCCCCCCCATCAACTGCCCAGAATACACCCCCCATCTCCTGCCCAGAATACACCCCCCCATCAACTGCCAGAATACACCCCCATCAACTGCCCAAAATACACCCCCCATCAACTGCCCAGAATACACCCCCCAATCAACTGCCCAAAATACACCCCCCCCCATCAACTACCCAGAATACACCCCCCCATCAACTGCCCAGAATACACCCCCTCCCCCCATCAACTGCCCAGAATACACCCCCCATCAACTGCCCAGATTACATCCCCCATCAACTGCCCAGAATACACCCCCCCATCAACTGCCCAGAATACACCCCCCCATCAACTGCTCAGAATACACCCCCCATCAACTGCCCAGAATGCACCCCCCATCAACTGCCCAGAATACACCCCCCATCAACTGCCCAGAATACACCCCCCAATCAACTGCCTAAAATACACACCCCCCATCAACTGCCCAAAATACACCCCCCATCAACTGCCCAGAATACACCCCCTCCCCCATCAACTGCCCAGAATACACCCCCTCCCCCATCAACTGCCCAGAATACACCCCCCCATCAACTGCCCAGAATACACCCCCCCATCAATTGCCCAGATTACACCCCCCCCATCAACTGCCCAGAATACACCCCCCATCAACTGCCCAGAATACACCCCCCATCAACTGCCCAGAATACACCCCCCATCAACTGCCCAGAATACACCCCCCCCATCAACTGCCCAGAATACACCCCCCCATCAACTGCCCAGAATACACCCCCCCATCAACTGCCCAGAATACACCCCCCCCATCAACTGCCAAGAATACACCCCCCCCATCAACTGCCCAGAATACACCCCCCCCATCAACTGCCCAGAATACACCCCCCAATCATCTGCCCAAAATACACCCCCCATCAACTGCCCAGAATACACCCCCCAATCAACTGCCCAAAATATACCCCCCATCAACTGCCCAGAATACACCCCCCATCAACTGCCCAGAATAAGCCCCCTCCCCCATCAACTGCCCAGAAGACACCCCCCATCAACTGCCCAGAATACACCCCCCCATCAACTGACCAGAATACACCCCCCCATCAACTGCCCAGAATACACCCCCCCATCAACTGCCCAGAATACACCCCCCCATCAACTGCCCAGAATACACCCCCCCCATCAACTGCCCCATCAACTGCCCAGGATGCACCCCCCCCATCAACTGCCCAGAATACACCCCCCCCCACCCAATCAACTGCCCAAAATACACCCCCCATCAACTGCCCAGAATACAACCCCCAATCAGCTGCCCAAAATACACCCCCCCATCAACTGCCCAGAATACACCCCCCATCTACTGCCCAGAATACACCCCCCAATCAGCTGCCCAAAATACACCCCCCCATCAACTGCCCAGAATACACCCCCCATCTACTGCCCAGAATACACCCCCCCCATCAACTGCCAGAATACACCCCCCAATCAACTGCCCAAAATGCACCCCCCATCAACTGCCCAGATTACACCCCCCATCAACTGCCCAGAATACACCCCCCCCCCATCAACTGCCCAGAATACACCCCCCCATCAACTGCCCAGAATACACCCCCCATCAACTGCCCAGAATACACCCCCCATCAACTGTCCAGAATACACCCCCCCATCAACTGCCCAGAATACACCCCCCCCATCAACTGCCCAGAATACACCCCCCCATCAACTGGCCAAAATACACCCCCCATCAACTGCCCAAAATACACCCCCCATCAACTGCCCAGAATACAACCCCCCCATCAACTGCCCAGAATACACCCCCCCCATCAACTGCCCAGAATACACCCCCCAATCAACTGCCCAGTATACACCCCCCAATCAAACTGCCCAAAATACACCCCCCTCATCAACTGCCCATAATACACCCCCCCATCAACTGCCCAGAATACACCCCCCCCATCAGCTGCCCAGAATACACCCCCCATCAACTGCCCAGAATACACCCCCCATCAACTGCCCAGAATACACCCCCCCATCAACTGCCCAGAATACACCCCCCCATCAACTGCCAGAATACACCCCCCAATCAACTCCCCAAAATACACCCCCCATCAACTGCCCAGAATACACCCCCCCATCAACTGCCCAGAATACACCCCCCATCAACTGCCCAGAATACACCCCCCCATCAACTGCCCAGAATACACCCCCCCATCAACTGCCCAGAATACACCCCCTCCCCCATCAACTGCCTAGAATACAGCCCCCCATCAACTGCCCAAAATACATCCCCCATCAACTGCCCAGAATACACCCCCCCAATCAACTGCCCAGAATACACCCCCCAAGCAACTGCCAAAAATATACCCCCCCTTCTACTGCCCAGAATACACCCCCCATCAACTGCCCAGAATACACACCCCCATCAACTGCCCAGAATACACCCCCAATCAACTGCCTAAAATACACACCCCCCATCAACTGCCCAAAATACACCCCCCATCAACTGCCCAGAATACACCCCCTCCCCCATCAACTGCCCAGAATACACCCCCTCCCCATCAACTGCCCAGAATACACCCCCCCATCAACTGCCCAGAATACACCCCCCCCATCAATTGCCCAGATTACACCCCCCCCCATCAACTGCCCAGAATACACCCCCCATCAACTGCCCAGAATACACCCCCCATCAACTGCCCAGAATACACCCCCCATCAACTGCCCAGAATACACCCCCCATCAACTGCCCAGAATACCCCCCCATCAACTGCCCAGAATACACCCCCCATCAACTGCCGAGAATACACCCCCCCATCAACTGCCCAGAATACACCCCCCCCATCAACTGCCCAGAATACACCCCCCAATCATCTGCCCAAAATACACCCCCCCATCAACTGCCCAGAATACACCCCCCAATCAACTGTCCAAAATATACCCCCCCCCATCAACTGCCCAGAATACACCCCCCATCAACTGCCCAGAATAAGCCCCCTCCCCCATCAACTGCCCAGAAGACACCCCCCATCAACTGCCCAGAATACACCCCCCCATCAACTGCCCAGATTACACCCCCATCAACTGCCCAGAATACACCCCCCCATCAACTGCCCAGAATACACCCCCCCATCAACTGCCCAGAATACACCCCCCCATCAACTGCCCCATCAACTGCCCAGAATACACCCCCCCATCAACTGCCCAGAATACACCCCCCCACCCAATCAACTGCCCAAAATACACCCCCCCCATCAACTGCCCAGAATACACCCCCAATCAGCTGCCCAAAATACACCCCCCCCCCATCAACTGCAGAGAATACACCCCCATCTACTGCCCAGAATACACCCCCCCATCAACTGCCAGAATACACCCCCCAATCAACTGCCCAAAATATACCCCCCATCAACTGCCCAGAATACACCCTCCAATCAACTGCCCAAAATACACCCCCCCATCAACTGCCCAGAATACACCCCCCATCTACTGCCCAGAATACACCCCCCCATCAACTGCCCAGAATACACCCCCCCACCCAATCAACTGCCCAAAATTCCAAATTACACCCCCATCAACTGCCCAGAATACACCCCCAATCAGCTGCCCAAAATACACCCCCCCATCAACTGCCCAGAATACACCCCCCATCTACTGCCCAGAATACACCCCCCATCAACTGCCAGAATACACCCCCCAATCAACTGCCCAGAATACACCCCCCATCAACTGCCCAGAATACAAGCCCCATCAACTGCCCAGAATACACCCCCCCCATCAACTGCCCAGAATACACCCCCCCCATCAACTGCCCAGAATACACCCCCCCCATCAACTGCCCAAAATACACCCCCCATCAACTGCCCAAGATACACCCCCCATCAACTGCCCAGAATACACCCCCCCCATCAACTGCCCAGAATACACCCCCCAATCAACTGCCCAGTATACACCCCCCAATCAACTGCCCAAAATACACCCCCCTCATCAACTGCCCATAATACACCCCCCATCAACTGCCCAGAATACACCCCCCCATCAGCTGCCCAGAATACACCCCCCATCAACTGCCCAGATTACACCCCCCATCAACTGCCCAGAATACACCCCCCCATCAACTGCCCACATTACACCACCCATCAACTGCCCAGAATACACCCCCCCCATCAACTGCCCAGAATACACCCCCCCCATCAACTGCCCAGAATACACCCCCCCATCAACTGCCCAAAATACACCCCCCCATCAACTGCCCAGAATACACCCCCCCATCAACTGCCCAGAATACACCCCCATCAACTGCCAGAATACACCCCCCAATCAACTGCCTAAAATACACACCCCCCATCAACTGCCCAAAATACACCCCCCATCAACTGCCCAGAATACACCCCCTCCCCCATCAACTGCCCAGAATACACCCCCCATCAACTGCCCAGAATACACCCCCCCATCAATTGCCCAGATTACACCCCCCCATCAACTGCCCAGAATACACCCCCCATCAACTGCCCAGAATACACCCCCCCATCAACTGCCCAGAATACACCCCCCAATCATCTGCCCAAAATACACCCCCCCATCAACTGCCCAGAATACACCCCCCAATCAACTGCCCAAAATATAACCCCCCCCCATCAACTGCCCAGAATACACCCCCCATCAACTGCCCAGAATAAGCCCCCTCCCCCATCAACTGCCCAGAAGACACCCCCCATCAACTGCCAGAATACACCCCCCCATCAACTGCCCAGATTACACCCCCATCAACTGCCCAGAATACACCCCCATCAACTGCCCAGAATACACCCCCCCATCAACTGCCCAGAATACACCCCCCATCAACTGCCCCATCAACTGCCCAGAATACACCCCCCCATCAACTGCCCAGAATACACCCCCCCCCACCCAATCAACTGCCCAAAATACACCCCCCATCAACTGCCCAGAATACACCCCCCAATCAGCTGCCCAAAATACACCCCCCATCAACTGCCCAGAATACACCCCCCATCTACTGCCCAGAATACACCCCCCCAATCAACTGCCAGAATACACCCCCCAATCAACTGCCCAAAATATACCCCCCATCAACTGCCCAGAATACACCCCCAATCAACTGCCCAAAATACACCCCCCCCATCAACTACCCAGAATACACCCCCCATCAACTGCCCAGAATACACCCCCTCCCCCATCAACTGCCCAGAATACACCCCCCATCAACTGCCCAGAATACACCCCCCATCAACTGCCCAGATTACACCCCCCATCAACTGCCCAGATTACACCCCCCATCAACTGCCCAGAATACACCCCCCCATCAACTGCCCAGAATACACCCCCCATCAACTGCCCAGAATACACCCCCCATCAACTGCCCAGAATACATGCCCCATCAACTGCCCAGAATACACCCCCCCATCAACTGCCCAGAATACACCCCCCCATCAACTGCCCAAAATACACCCCCCATCAACTGCCCAAAATACACCCCCCATCAACTGCCCAGAATACACCCCCCCCCATCAACTGCCCAGAATACACCCCCCCAATCAACTGCCCAGTATACACCCCCCAATCAACTGCCCAAAATACATCCCCCTCATCAACTGCCCATAATACACCCCCCCCCATCAACTGCCCAGAATACACCCCCCCATCAGCTGCCCAGAATACACCCCCTATCAACTGCCCAGAATACACCCCCCCATCAACTGCCCACATTACACCACCCATCAACTGCCCAGAATACACCCCCCCATCAACTGCCCAGAATACACCCCCCCCATCAACTGTCCAGAATACACCCCCCCATCAACTGCCCAAAATACACCCCCCCATCAACTGCCCAGAATACACCCCCCCATCTACTTCCCAGAATACACCCCCCAATCAACTGCCCAGAATACACCCCCCAATCAACTGCCCAAAATACACCCCCCATCAACTGCCCAGAATACACCCCCCATCAACTGCCCAGAATACACCCCCCATCAACTGCCCAGAATACACCCCCCCCATCAACTGCCCAGAATACACCCCCCCCATCAACTGCCCAGAATACACCCCCATCAACTGCCCAGAATACACCCCCCATCAACTGCCCAGAATACACCCCCCATCAACTGCCCAGAATACACCCCCCATCAACTGCCCAGAATACACCCCCCCATCAACTGCCCAGAATACACCCCCCAATCAACTGCCCAAAATACACCCCCCCACATCAACTGCCCAGAATACACCCCCCCATCAACTGCCCAGAATACACCCCCCCCCCATCTACTGCCCAGAATACACCCCCCCATCAACTGCCCAGAATACACCCCCTAATCAACTGCCCAAAATACACCCCCCCATCAACTGCCCAGAATACACCCCCCAATCAACTGCCCAAAATACACCCCCCTTCAACTGCCCAAAATACACCCCCCCCATCAACTGCCCAAAATACACCCCCCCCCCATCAACTGCCCAGAATACACCCCCCCATCAACTGCCCAGAATACACCCTCTCCCCCATCAACTGCCCAGAATACACCCCCCCCCCCATCAACTGACCAGAATACACCCCCTCCCCCATCAACTGCCCAGAATACACCCCCCCATCAACTGCCCAAAATACACCCCCCCCCATCAACTGCCCAAAATACGTCCCCCCCCATCAACTACCCAGAATACACCCCCCCATCAACTGCCCAGAATACACCCCCTCCCCCATCAACTGCCCAGAATACACCCCCCATCAACTGCCCAGAATACACCCCCCCCATCAACTGCCCACATTACACCCCCCATCAACTGCCCAGAATACACCCCCCCCACATCAACTGCCCAGAATACACCCCCCCATCAACTGCCCAGAATACACCCCCCCATCTACTGCCCAGAATACACCCCCCCATCAACTGCCCAGAATACACCCCCTAATCAACTGCCCAAAATACACCCCCCCATCAACTTCCCAGAATACACCCCCCAATCAACTGCCCAAAATACACCCCCCCCCTTCAACTGCCCAGAATACACCCCCCAATCAACTGCCCAGAATACACCCCCCCATCAACTGCCCAGAATACACCCCCCCATCAACTGCCCAGAATACACCCCCTCCCCCATCAACTGCCCAGAATACACCCCCCCCATCAACTGACCAGAATACACCCCCTCCCCCATCAACTGCCCAGAATACACCCCCCCATCAACTGCCCAAAATACACCCCCCCATCAACTGCCCAAAATACACCCCCCATCAACTACCCAAAATACACCCCCCCATCAACTGCCCAGAATACACCCCCCCATCAACTGCCCAGAATACACCCCCCCTTCAACTGCCCAGAATACACCCCCCATCAACTGCCCAGAATACACCCCCCCATCAACTGCCCAGAATACACCCCCCCATCAACTGCCCAGAATACACCCCCCCATCAACTGCCCAGAATACACCCCCCCCATCAACTGCCCAGAATACACCCCCCCATCAACTGCCCAGAATACACCCCCCCATCAACTGCCCAGAATACACCCCCCCCATCAACTGCCCAGAATACACCCCCCATCAACTGCCCAGAATACACCCCCCAATCAACTGCCCAAAATACACCCCCCCATCAACTGCCCAAAATACACCCCCCATCAACTGCCCAGAATACACCCCCTCCCCCCATCAACTGCCCAGAATACACCCCCCCATCAACTGCCCAGGATACACCCCCCCCCATCAACTGCCCAGAATTCACCCCCCATCAACTGCCCAGAATACACCCCCCCATCAACTGCCCAGAATACACCCCCCAATCAACTGCCCAGAATACACCCCCCAATCAACTGCCCAGGATACACCCCCCCATCAACTGCCCAGAATACACCCCCCCATCAACTGCCCAAAATACACACCCCCATCAACTGCCCAGAATACACCCCCCATCAACTGCCCAGAATACACCCCCCCCATCAACTGCCCAGAATACACCCCCCATCTACTGCCCAGAATACACCCCCCAATCAACTGCCCAGAATACACCCCCCATCAACTGCCCAGAATACACCCCCCAATCAACTGCCCAGAATACACCCCCCATCAACTGCCCAGAATACACCCCCCCCCATCAACTGCCCAAAATACACCCCCCATCAACTGCCCAAAATACACCCCCCCATCAACTGCCCAAAATACACCCCCCATCAACTGCCCAGAATACACCCCCCAATCAACTGCCCAAAATACACCCCCCAATCAACTGCCCAAAATACACTCCCCCATCAACTGCCCAGAATACACCCCCCAATCAACTGCCCAAAATACACCCCCCATCAACTGCCCAGAATACACCCCCCAATCAACTGCCCAAAATACACCCCCCCCCATCAACTGCCCAGAATACACACCCCCATCAACTGCCCATAATACACCTCCCCCCATCAACTGCCCAGAATACACCTCCCCCA
Organism: Rana muscosa; assembly: GCA_029206835.1. Taxonomy (NCBI): domain Eukaryota; kingdom Metazoa; phylum Chordata; class Amphibia; order Anura; family Ranidae; genus Rana; species Rana muscosa. The sequence goes on from JARGYO010003121.1 coordinate 97,522, forward strand.
TCAACTGCCCAGAATACACCCCCCCATCAACTGCCAAGATTACACCCCCCCTCAACTGCCCAGAATACACCCATCAACTGCCCAGAATACACCCCCAAATCAACTGCCCAAAATACACCCCCCATCAACTGCCCAGAATACACCCCCCCCATCAACTGCCCAGAATACACCCCCCATCAACTGCCCAGAATACACCCCCCCATCAACTGCCCAGAATACACCCCCCCCCATCAACTGCCCAGAATACACCCCCCATCAACTGCCCAGAATACACCCCCCAATCAACTGCCCAAAATACACCCCCCCCATCAACTGCCCAGAATACACCCCCCAATCAACTGCCCAAAATATACCCCCCATCAACTGCCCAGAATACACCCCCCCATCAACTGCCCAGAATACACCCCCTCCCCCATCAACTGCCCAGAAGACACCCCCCCATCAACTGCCCAGAATACATCCCCCCATCAACTGCCCAGATTACACCCCCATCAACTGCCCAGAATACACCCCCCCATCAACTGCCCAGAATACACCCCCCCATCAACTGCCCCATCAACTGCCCAGAATACACACCCCCCCCCCATCAACTGCCCAGAATACACCCCCCCATCAACTGCCCAGAATACACCCCCCAACCCAATCAACTGCCCAAAATACACCCCCCATCAACTGCCCAGAATACACCCCCCAATCAACTGCCCAAAATACACCCCCCCCCATCAACTGCCCAGAATACACCCCCCATCTCCTGCCCAGAATACACCCCCCCATCAACTGCCAGAATACACCCCCCAATCAACTGCCCAAAATACACCCCCCATCAACTGCCCAGAATACACCCCCCAATCAACTGCCCAAAATACACCCCCCCCATCAACTACCCAGAATACACCCCCCATCAACTGCCCAGAATACACCCCCTCCAACATCAACTGCCCAGAATACACCCCCCCATCAACTGCCCAGATTACATCCCCCATCAACTGCCCAGAATACACCCCCCCATCAACTGCCCAGAATACACCCCCCCATCAACTGCTCAGAATACACCCCCCATCAACTGCCCAGAATGCACCCCCCATCAACTGCCCAGAATACACCCCCCATCAACTGCCCAGAATACACCCCCCAATCAACTGCCTAAAATACACACCCCCCATCAACTGCCCAAAATACACCCCCCCATCAACTGCCCAGAATACACCCCCTCCCCCATCAACTGCCCAGAATACACCCCCTCCCCCATCAACTGCCCAGAATACACCCCCCCCCATCAACTGCCCAGAATACACCCCCCCATCAATTGCCCAGATTACACCCCCCCCATCAACTGCCCAGAATACACCCCCCATCAACTGCCCAGAATACACCCCCCATCAACTGCCCAGAATACACCCCCCATCAACTGCCCAGAATACACCCCCCCATCAACTGCCCAGAATACACCCCCCCCATCAACTGCCCAGAATACACCCCCCCCCATCAACTGCCAAGAATACACCCCCCCCATCAACTGCCCAGAATACACCCCCCCCCATCAACTGCCCAGAATACACCCCCCAATCATCTGCCCAAAATACACCCCCCATCAACTGCCCAGAATACACCCCCCAATCAACTGCCCAAAATATACCCCCCATCAACTGCCCAGAATACACCCCCCATCAACTGCCCAGAATAAGCCCCCTCCCCCATCAACTGCCCAGAAGACACCCCCATCAACTGCCCAGAATACACCCCCCCATCAACTGACCAGAATACACCCCCCCATCAACTGCCCAAAATGCACCCCCATCAACTGCCCAGATTACACCCCCCATCAACTGCCCAGAATACACCCCCCCCATCAACTGCCCAGAATACACCCCCCCATCAACTGCCCAGAATACACCCCCCATCAACTGCCCAGAATACACCCCCCATCAACTGTCCAGAATACACCCCCCCATCAACTGCCCAGAATACACCCCCCCATCAACTGCCCAGAATACACCCCCCCATCAACTGGCCAAAATACACCCCCCATCAACTGCCCAAAATACACCCCCCATCAACTGCCCAGAATACAACCCCCCCATCAACTGCCCAGAATACACCCCCCCCATCAACTGCCCAGAATACACCCCCCAATCAACTGCCCAGTATACACCCCCCAATCAACTGCCCAAAATACACCCCCCTCATCAACTGCCCATAATACACCCCCCCATCAACTGCCCAGAATACACCCCCCCCATCAGCTGCCCAGAATACACCCCCCATCAACTGCCCAGAATACACCCCCCCATCAACTGCCCAGAATACACCCCCCCATCAACTGCCCAGAATACACCCCCCATCAACTGCCAGAATCACACCCCCCAATCAACTCCCCAAAATACACTCCCCATCAACTGCCCAGAATACACCCCCCCATCAACTGCCCAGAATACACCCCCCATCAACTGCCCAGAATACACCCCCCCATCAACTGCCCAGAATACACCCCCCCATCTACTGCCCAGAATACACCCCCCCCCATCAACTGCCCAGAATACACCCCCTAATCAACTGCCCAAAATACACCCCCCCATCAACTGCCCAGAATACACCCCCCAATCAACTGCCCAAAATACACCCCCCTTCAACTGCCCAGAATACGCCCCCCAATCAACTGCCCAAAATACACCCCCCCCATCAACTGCCCAGAATACACCCCCCCATCAACTGCCCAGAATACACCCCCTCCCCCATCAACTGCCCAGAATACACCCCCTCCCCCATCAACTGCCTAGAATACAGCCCCCATCAACTGCCCAAAATACACCCCCCATCAACTGCCCAGAATACACCCCCCAATCAACTGCCCAGAATACACCCCCCAAGCAACTGCCAAAAATATACCCCCCCTTCTACTGCCCAGAATACACCCCCCATCAACTGCCCAGAATACACCCCCCATCAACTGCCCAGAATACACCCCCCCCATCAACTGCCCAGAATACACCCCCCCCATCAACTGCCCAGAATACACCCCCATCAACTGCCCAGAATACACCCCCCATCAACTGCCCAGAATACACCCCCCATCAACTGCCCAGAATACACCCCCCCATCAACTGCCCAGAATACACCCGCCCATCAACTGCCCAGAATACACCCCCCAATCAACTGCCCAAAATACACCCCCCCCCCACATCAACTGCCCAGAATACACCCCCCCCATCAACTGCCCAGAATACACCCCCCCCCCCATCTACTGCCCAGAATACACCCCCCCATCAACTGCCCAGAATACACCCCCTAATCAACTGCCCAAAATACACCCCCCCATCAACTGCCCAGAATACACCCCCCAATCAACTGCCCAAAATACACCCCCCTTCAACTGCCCAAAATACACCCCCCCCATCAACTGCCCAAAATACACCCCCCCCCCATCAACTGCCCAGAATACACCCCCCCATCAACTGCCCTGAATACACCCTCTCCCCCATCAACTGCCCAGAATACACCCCCCCCCCATCAACTGACCAGAATACACCCCCTCCCCCATCAACTGCCCAGAATACACCCCCCCATCAACTGCCCAAAATACACCCCCCTCCCATCAACTGCCCACATTACACCACCCATCAACTGCCCAGAATACACCCCCCCATCAACTGCCCAGAATACACCCCCCCCATCAACTGCCCAGAATACACCCCCCCATCAACTGCCCAAAATACACCCCCCATCAACTGCCCAGAATACACCCCCCCCCATCTACTGCCCAGAATACACCCCCCCAATCAACTGCCCAGAATACACCCCCCAATCAACTGCCCAGAATACACCCCCCAATCAACTGCCCAAAATACACCCCCCCATCAACTGCCCAGAATACACCCCCATCAACTGCCCAGAATACACCCCCCATCAACTGCCCAGAATACACCCCCCCATCAACTGCCCAGAATACACCCCCCCATCAACTGCCCAGAATACACCCCCCAATCAACTGCCAAAATACACCCCCCCCACATCAACTGCCCAGAATACACCCCCCCATCAACTGCCCAGAATACACCCCCCCCCATCTACTGCCCAGAATACACCCCCCCATCAACTGCCCAGAATACACCCCCTAATCAACTGCCCAAAATACACCCCCCCATCAACTTCCAGAATACACCCCCCAATCAACTGCCCAAAATACACCCCCCCTTCAACTGCCCAGAATACACCCCCCAATCAACTGCCCAGAATACACCCCCCCCATCAACTGCCCAGAATACACCCCCCCCATCAACTGCCCAGAATACACCCCCTCCCCCATCAACTGCCCAGAATACACCCCCCCCCATCAACTGACCAGAATACACCCCCTCCCCCATCAACTGCCCAGAATACACCCCCCCATCAACTGCCCAAAATACACCCCCCATCAACTGCCCAAAATACACCCCCCATCAACTACCCAAAATACACCCCCCATCAACTGCCCAGAATACACCCCCTCCCCCATCAACTGCCCAGAATACACCCCCCCATCAACTGCCCACATTACACCCCCCATCAACTGCCCAGAATACACCCCCCCAATCAACTGCCCACATTACACCCCCCATCAACTGCCCAGAATACACCCCCCCCAATCAACTGCCCAGAATACACCCCCCAATCAACTGCCCAAAATATACCCCCCTTCAACTGCCCAGAATACACCCCCCATCAACTGCCCAGAATACACCCCCCCCATCAACTGCCCAGAATACACCCCCCCATCAACTGCCCAGAATACACCCCCCCCATCAACTGCCCAGAATACACCCCCCCCCATCAACTGCCCAGAATACACCCCCCCCATCAACTGCCCAGAATACACCCCCCATCAACTGCCCAGAATACACCCCCCCCATCAACTGCCCAGAATACACCCCCCCCATCAACTGCCCAGAATACACCCCCCAATCAACTGCCCAAAATACACCCCCCCATCAACTGCCCAAAATACACCCCCCATCAACTGCCCAGAATACACCCCCTCCCCCATCAACTGCCCAGAATACACCCCCCCATCAACTGCCCAGAATACACCCCCCCATCAATTGCCCAGATTACACCCCCCATCAACTGCCCAGAATACACCCCCCATCAACTGCCCAGAATACACCCCCCCCATCAACTGCCCAGAATACACCCCCCAATCAACTGCCCAGAATACACCCCACACCCCCCCCCCATCAACTGCCCAGGATACACCCCCCCATCAACTGCCCAGGATACACCCCCCCCCATCAACTGCCCAGAATACACCCCCCATCAACTGCCCAGAATACACCCCCCAATCAACTGCCCAAAATACACCCCCCATCAACTGCCCAGAATACACCCCCTCCCCCATCAACTGCCCAGAATACACCCCCCCCCCATCAACTGCCCAGAATACACCCCCCATCAACTGCCCAGATTACACCCCCATCAACTGCCCAGAATACACCCCCCCATCAACTGCCCAGAATTCACCCCCCATCAACTGCCCAGAATACACCCCCCCATCAACTGCCCAGAATACACCCCCCAATCAACTGCCCAGAATACACCCCCCAATCAACTGCCCAGGATACACCCCCCCATCAACTGCCCAGAATACACCCCCCCATCAACTGCCCAGAATACACCCCCCATCAACTGCCCAAAATACACACCCCCATCAACTGCCCAGAATACACCCCCCATCAACTGCCCAGAATACACCCCCCCCATCAACTGCCCAGAATACACCCCCCATCTACTGCCCAGAATACACCCCCCAATCAACTGCCCAGAATACACCCCCCATCAACTGCCCAGAATACACCCCCCAATCAACTGCCCAGAATACACCCCCCATCAACTGCCCAGAATACACCCCCCCCCCATCAACTGCCCAAAATACACCCCCCATCAACTGCCCAAAATACACCCCCCCATCAACTGCCCAAAATACACCCCCCATCAACTGCCCAGAATACACCCCCCAATCAACTGCCCAAAATACACCCCCCAATCAACTGCCCAAAATACACTCCCCCATCAACTGCCCAGAATACACCCCCAATCAACTGCCCAAAATACACCCCCCCATCAACTGCCCAGAATACACCCCCCAATCAACTGCCCAAAATACACCCCCCCATCAACTGCCCAGAATACACACCCCCATCAACTGCCCATAATACACCTCCCCCCATCAACTGCCCAGAATACACCTCCCCCATCAACTGCCCAGAATACACCCCCCCATCAACTGCCAAGATTACACCCCCCCTCAACTGCCCAGAATACACCCATCAACTGCCCAGAATACACCCCCAAATCAACTGCCCAAAATACACCCCCCATCAACTGCCCAGAATACACCCCCCCCATCAACTGCCCAGAATACACCCCCCATCAACTGCCCAGAATACACCCCCCCATCAACTGCCCAGAATACACCCCCCCCCATCAACTGCCCAGAATACACCCCCCCATCAACTGCCCAGAATACACCCCCCAATCAACTGCCCAAAATACACCCCCCCATCAACTGCCCAGAATACACCCCCCAATCAACTGCCCAAAATATACCCCCCATCAACTGCCCAGAATACACCCCCCCATCAACTGCCCAGAATACACCCCCTCCCCCATCAACTGCCCAGAAGACACCCCCCCATCAACTGCCCAGAATACATCCCCCCATCAACTGCCCAGATTACACCCCCATCAACTGCCCAGAATACACCCCCCCATCAACTGCCCAGAATACACCCCCCCATCAACTGCCCCATCAACTGCCCAGAATACACCCCCCCCCCATCAACTGCCCAGAATACACCCCCCCATCAACTGCCCAGAATACACCCCCCAACCCAATCAACTGCCCAAAATACACCCCCCATCAACTGCCCAGAATACACCCCCCAATCAACTGCCCAAAATACACCCCCCCATCAACTGCCCAGAATACACCCCCCATCTCCTGCCCAGAATACACCCCCCCATCAACTGCCAGAATACACCCCCCAATCAACTGCCCAAAATACACCCCCCATCAACTGCCCAGAATACACCCCCCAATCAACTGCCCAAAATACACCCCCCCCATCAACTACCCAGAATACACCCCCCCATCAACTGCCCAGAATACACCCCCTCCCCCATCAACTGCCCAGAATACACCCCCCCATCAACTGCCCAGATTACATCCCCCATCAACTGCCCAGAATACACCCCCCCATCAACTGCCCAGAATACACCCCCCCATCAACTGCTCAGAATACACCCCCCATCAACTGCCCAGAATGCACCCCCCATCAACTGCCCAGAATACACCCCCCATCAACTGCCCAGAATACACCCCCCAATCAACTGCCTAAAATACACACCCCCCATCAACTGCCCAAAATACACCCCCATCAACTGCCCAGAATACACCCCCTCCCCCATCAACTGCCCAGAATACACCCCCTCCCCCATCAACTGCCCAGAATACACCCCCCCATCAACTGCCCAGAATACACCCCCCCATCAATTGCCCAGATTACACCCCCCCCCATCAACTGCCCAGAATACACCCCCCATCAACTGCCCAGAATACACCCCCATCAACTGCCCAGAATACACCCCCCATCAACTGCCCAGAATACACCCCCCCCATCAACTGCCCAGAATACACCCCCCCATCAACTGCCCAGAATACACCCCCCCATCAACTGCCCAGAATACACCCCCCCATCAACTGCCAAGAATACACCCCCCCCATCAACTGCCCAGAATACACCCCCCCATCAACTGCCCAGAATACACCCCCCAATCATCTGCCCAAAATACACCCCCCATCAACTGCCCAGAATACACCCCCCAATCAACTGCCCAAAATATACCCCCATCAACTGCCCAGAATACACCCCCCATCAACTGCCCAGAATAAGCCCCCTCCCCCATCAACTGCCCAGAAGACACCCCCCATCAACTGCCCAGAATACACCCCCCCATCAACTGACCAGAATACACCCCCCCATCAACTGCCCAGAATACACCCCCCCCATCAACTGCCCAGAATACACCCCCCCATCAACTGCCCAGAATACACCCCCCCATCAACTGCCCCATCAACTGCCCAGGATGCACCCCCCCATCAACTGCCCAGAATACACCCCCCCCCACCCAATCAACTGCCCAAAATACACCCCCCATCAACTGCCCAGAATACAACCCCCAATCAGCTGCCCAAAATACACCCCCCCATCAACTGCCCAGAATACACCCCCCATCTACTGCCCAGAATACACCCCCCAATCAGCTGCCCAAAATACACCCCCCCATCAACTGCCCAGAATACACCCCCCATCTACTGCCCAGAATACACCCCCCCCATCAACTGCCAGAATACACCCCCCAATCAACTGCCCAAAATGCACCCCCCATCAACTGCCCAGATTACACCCCCCATCAACTGCCCAGAATACACCCCCCCATCAACTGCCCAGAATACACCCCCCCATCAACTGCCCAGAATACACCCCCCATCAACTGCCCAGAATACACCCCCCATCAACTGTCCAGAATACACCCCCCCATCAACTGCCCAGAATACACCCCCCCATCAACTGCCCAGAATACACCCCCCCATCAACTGGCCAAAATACACCCCCCATCAACTGCCCAAAATACACCCCCCATCAACTGCCCAGAATACAACCCCCCCATCAACTGCCCAGAATACACCCCCCCCATCAACTGCCCAGAATACACCCCCCAATCAACTGCCCAGTATACACCCCCCAATCAACTGCCCAAAATACACCCCCCTCATCAACTGCCCATAATACACCCCCCTCATCAACTGCCCATAATACACCCCCCCATCAACTGCCCAGAATACACCCCCCCCCCATCAGCTGCCCAGAATACACCCCCCATCAACTGCCCAGAATACACCCCCCATCAACTGCCCAGAATACACCCCCCCATCAACTGCCCAGAATACACCCCCCCATCAACTGCCAGAATACACCCCCCAATCAACTCCCCAAAATACACCCCCCATCAACTGCCCAGAATACACCCCCCCATCAACTGCCCAGAATACACCCCCCATCAACTGCCCAGAATACACCCCCCCATCAACTGCCCAGAATACACCCCCCATCTACTGCCCAGAATACACCCCCCCCCCATCAACTGCCCAGAATACACCCCCTAATCAACTGCCCAAAATACACCCCCCCATCAACTGCCCAGAATACACCCCCCAATCAACTGCCCAAAATACACCCCCCTTCAACTGCCCAGAATACACCCCCCAATCAACTGCCCAAAATACACCCCCCCATCAACTGCCCAGAATACACCCCCCCATCAACTGCCCAGAATACACCCCCTCCCCCATCAACTGCCCAGAATACACCCCCTCCCCCATCAACTGCCTAGAATACAGCCCCCCATCAACTGCCCAAAATACACCCCCCATCAACTGCCCAGAATACACCCCCCCAATCAACTGCCCAGAATACACCCCCCAAGCAACTGCCAAAAATATACCCCCCCTTCTACTGCCCAGAATACACCCCCCATCAACTGCCCAGAATACACCCCCCATCAACTGCCCAGAATACACCCCCCCATCAACTGCCCAGAATACACCCCCCATCAACTGCCCAGAATACACCCCCCATCAACTGCCCAGAATACACCCCCCATCAACTGCCCAGAATACACCCCCCCATCAACTGCCCAGAATACACCCCCCATCAACTGCCCAGAATACACCCCCATCAACTGCTCAGAATACACCCCCCATCAACTGCCCAGAATGCACCCCCCATCAACTGCCCAGAATACACCCCCCATCAACTGCCCAGAATACACCCCCCAATCAACTGCCTAAAATACACACCCCCCATCAACTGCCCAAAATACACCCCCCATCAACTGCCCAGAATACACCCCCTCCCCCATCAACTGCCCAGAATACACCCCCTCCCCCATCAACTGCCCAGAATACACCCCCCCATCAACTGCCCAGAATACACCCCCCCATCAATTGCCCAGATTACAACCCCCCCCAATCAACTGCCCAGTATACACCCCCCAATCAACTGCCCAAAATACACCCCCCTCATCAACTGCCCATAATACACCCCCCATCAACTGCCCATAATACACCCCCCCATCAACTGCCCAGAATACACCCCCCCCATCAGCTGCCCAGAATACACCCCCCCCCATCAGCTGCCCAGAATACACCCCCCCATCAACTGCCCAGAATACACCCCCCATCAACTGCCCACATTACACCAACCATCAACTGCCCAGAATACATCCCCCCATCAACTGCCCAGAATACACCCCCCCATCAACTGCCCAGAATACACCCCCCCATCAACTGCCCAAAATACACCCCCCATCAACTGCCCAAAATACACCCCCCATCAACTGCCCAGAATACACCCCCCCATCAACTGCCCAGAATACACCCCCCAATCAACTGCCCAAAATACACCCCCCATCAACTGCCCAGAATACACCCCCATCAACTGCCCAGAATACACCCCCCATCTACTGCCCAGAATACACCCCCCCAATCAACTGCCCAGAATACACCCCCCAATCAACTGCCCAGTATACACCCCCCAATCAACTGCCCAAAATACACCCCCCTCATCAACTGCCCATAATACACCCCCCATCAACTGCCCATAATACACCCCCCCATCAACTGCCCAGAATACACCCCCCCCATCAGCTGCCCAGAATACACCCCCCCATCAGCTGCCCAGAATACACCCCCCCATCAACTGCCCAGAATACACCCCCCATCAACTGCCCACATTACACCAACCATCAACTGCCCAGAATACATCCCCCCATCAACTGCCCAGAATACACCCCCCCATCAACTGCCCAGAATACACCCCCCCATCAACTGCCCAAAATACACCCCCCATCAACTGCCCAAAATACACCCCCCCATCAACTGCCCAGAATACACCCCCCATCAACTGCCCAGAATACACCCCCCATCAACTGCCCAGAATACACCCCCCCATCAACTGCCCAGAATACACCCCCCCATCAACTGCCCAGAATACACCCCCCAATCAACTGCCCAAAATACACCCCCCCCATCAACTGCCCAGAATACACCCCCCATCAACTGCCCAGAATACACCCCCCCCATCAACTGCCCAGAATACACCCCCCCCATCAACTGCCCAGAATACACCCCCCCCCCATCTACTGCCCAGAATACACCCCCCCATCAACTGCCCAGAATACACCCCCTAATCAACTGCCCAAAATACACCCCCCCATCAACTGCCCAGAATACACCCCCCAATCAACTGCCCAAAATACACCCCCCTTCAACTGCCCAGAATACACCCCCCAATCAACTGCCCAAAATACACCCCCCATCAACTGCCCAGAATACACCCCCCCATCAACTGCCCAGAATACACCCCCCCATCAACTGCCCAGAATACACCCCCCCATCAACTGCCCAGAATACAACCCCTCCCCCATCAACTGCCCAGAATACACCCCCCCATCAACTGCCCAGAATACAACCCCTCCCCCATCAACTGCCCAGAATACACCCCCCCATCAACTGCCCAAAATACACCCCCCATCAACTGCCCAAAATACACCCCCCCATCAACTGCCCAAAATACACCCCCCATCAACTGCCCAGAATACACCCCCTCCCCCCATCAACTGCCCAGAATACACCCCCCCATCAACTGCCCAGGATACACCCCCCCCCATCAACTGCCCAGAATTCACCCCCCATCAACTGCCCAGAATACACCCCCCATCAACTGCCCAGAATACACCCCCCAATCAACTGCCCAGAATACACCCCCCAATC
>JARGYO010003122.1:0-47632 GCA_029206835.1 Rana muscosa
AAGCAAGTTGTGCATTTCCTAGGGCTTGTCATCTCCGCCGAAGGAATCTCCATGGACCCTTAGAAAGTCGCTTCTGTCTTGGAATGGTCTGCTCCTACTGACAGAAAAGCTGTACAGAGGTTCGTGGGGTTTGCTAACTTTTATAGAACATTTATTAAGGACTTTTTCTGGCATCATCACTCCCATTACTCAGCTAACGAAACAGCATGTTCCCTTTCGATGGACCCCAGAGGCTCAGACAGCGTTTGAACAGTTGAAAGCCTTATTCACCTCAGCTCCCATCTTGAAACATCCCGATCCCTCCTTAGCTTATGTTTTGGAGGTAGACGCCTCGGAAAATGCAGTTGAGGCTATTATTTCCCAACGCCAAGGGCCCAAATCATTGCTCCACCCTGTGGCCTTCTTCTCTAAAAAAATTAAAATCCTTCCGAAAGGAATTATGATGTTGGTGACCGAGAGCTACTGGCTATCAAGGCCGCTCTTGAAGAATGGCGTTACCTTTTGGAGGGAGCTTCTCACCCAATTCTTATCTTCACAGATCACAAGAATCTTGAGTATTTGAAGACAGCTAAACGCCTAAGACCTCGGCAGGCAAGATGGGCACTTTTTTTCTCTCGTTTCATGTTTCATATAACCTACCGTCCTGGCTCAAAGAACGGGAAACCAGATGCCTTGTCCCGCATGTTCAGTGATCCAGTTGTATCCTCGGAACCTGATACTATTTTACCAGCCAATAATTTTTTACTTCTTCAGGCGGATCTGATGTCACATATAAGAAAAATATGTGGAAGACCAACCGCCTTCCAAGGACCTGGCTCTTCAACTAAGGGATGGCCTGTACTAAGAGGCATATTTGTCAAAGAGGCAAATCTTTATCCCAGAACAGTTCAGAGTTGCCGTCCTAGGGCGATGTCATGATCATCCCCTAGCGGGTCACTTTGGGATTCACAAGACGGCTAATTCGATCTCCCGTACATTCTGGTGGCCAAACTTGAAGAACGACTGCAAGAAATATGTAAGATCTTGTATTTCATGCCTTCGGAATAAGACAGACAGAGCCAGAACTTGGGGTCTACTTGAGCCCCTTCCTGTACCTGAGAAACCCATGGAGCATGATCTCCATGGATTTTATAGTAGAACTTCCCCCATCTGAAGACTTCACTACCATTTTCGTTGTGGTTGTTCGTTTGACCAAAATGGCCCACTTTGTACCTCTGCAAGGAACTACTTCTGCCCCGGAGACTGCCTCAACTTTTATCAAGGAGATTGTAAGGTTGCATGGCATCCCTGACAGCATAGTTTCTGATCGAGGGGTGCAGTTCACTTCTAGATTTTGGAGGGCCTTATGTGAAACTTTGAACATTGAACTCCGCCTCTCCACAGCTTATCACCCCACAAACTAATAGACAGACTGAAAGGGTCAATCAAACCCTTGAACAGTACCTACGATGCTTTACTTCTTTTGCACAGGATGACTGGCTATCACTTCTTCCACTCGCGGAATTTTCATACAATAATTCCACCCATTCGGCAACCAAACAGTCACCTTTTTTCGCCAATTATGGATACCATCCTTCTTTCTTGCCTGAGCTGCCTATTGATTCTTCTGTACCTGCCGTACAAGGACAGGTTGAACTTCCTTAACTCCAACTACCAATTACTGCAGGATACAATCTCCAAGACCCAGGCAGATAATAAAAAGTTCTTCGACAAGAAGAGAAGAGGCAATTTGAATCTTGAACCTGGAGATAAGGTCTGGCTTTCCACAGCGAACTTGAAACTAAGTTGCCCCTCGAGGAAGCTTGGCCCAAGATTTTTGGGGCCTTTTCCAGTACCTCGCTGCCCGTCTGCTACCGAACCCGGCCACCCTTGTGATCCTGCACCAGCCCTCCTGCTTGGCTTAACGCTGTCTCCAGTGCCTGTGCTAGCTGTCCATCCTACCAGCTTTCCTGAGTCCAGTTCCTTACCAGATGCTCTGCCTGCATCTCCACGTCTGCAACTCAGCTGACAAGTTCTGCACGCAACTACAGGCTCTCGTGTAACTCCTCACCCTAGGTCTGTCCCATCCTCAGTGGGGCTTGGGTTGGAGATACAAGGGAGGCCCGACCTCGTCATTCCAGACTCCTACCAGGTACGTGACAGTACCAGTCAGCCAGAGATGGAGTCTGGAAGGGAGGCCTCTCCACCGAAGGACATTTACCAAACTATTTCTGCGCTCTCAAATATTGTGCAGAAGTTACAAGAGCGGGTCACTTTGGGATTCACAAGACGGCTAATTTGATCTCCCGTACATTCTGGTGGCCAAACTTGATGCACGACTGCAAGAAATATGTAAGATCTTGTATTTCATGCCTTCGGAATAAGACAGACAGAGCCAGAACTTGGGGTCTACTTGAGCCCCTTCCTGTACCTGAGAAACCATGGAGCATGATCTCCATGGATTTTATAGTAGAACTTCCCCCATCTGAAGACTTCACTACCATTTTCGTTGTGGTTGATCGTTTGACCAAAATGGCCCACTTTGTACCTCTGCAAGGAACTCCTTCTGCCCCGGAGACTGCCTCAACTTTTATCAAGGAGATTGTAAGGTTGCATGGCATCCCTGACAGCATAGTTTCTGATCGAGGGGTGCAGTTCACTTCTAGATTTTGGAGGGCCTTATGTGAAACTTTGAACATTGAACTCCGCCTCTCCACAGCTTATCACCAACAAACTAATGGACAGACTGAAAGGGTCAATCAAACCCTTGAACAGTACCTACGATGCTTTTCTTCTTTTGCGCAGGATGACTGGCTATCACTTCTCCCACTCGCGGAATTTTCATACAATAATTCCACCCATTCGGCAACCAAACAGTCAACCTTTTTTCGCCAATTATGGATACCATCCTTCTTTCTTGCCTGAGCTGCCTATTGATTCTTCTGTACCTGCCGTACAAGACAGGTTGAACTTCCTTAACTCCAACTACCAATTACTGCAGGATACAATCTCCAAGACCCAGGCAGATAATAAAAAGTTCTTCGACAAGAAGAGAAGAGGCAATTTGAATCTTGAACCTTTTCCAGTACCTCGCAGCCCGTCTGCTACCGAACCCGGCCACCCTTGTGATCCTTGCACCAGCCTCCTGCTTGGCTTAACGCTGTCTCCAATGACTGTGCTAGCTGTCCATCCTACCAGCTTTCCTGAGTCCAGTTCCTTACCAGATGCTCTGCCTGCATTTTCACGTCTGCAACTCAGCTGACAAGTTCTGCACGCAACTACAGGCACTCGTGTAACTCCTCACCCTAGGTCTGTCCCATCCTCAGTGGGGGCTTGGGGTTGGAGATACAAGGGAGGCCGACCTCGTCATTCCAGACTCCTACCAGGTACGTGACAGTACCAGTCAGCCAGAGATGGAGTCTGGAAGGGAGGCATCTCCACCGAAGGACATTTACCAAACTATTTCTGCGCTCTCAAATATTGTGCAGAAGTTACAAGAGCGGGTCACTTTGGGATTCACAAGACGGCTAATTTGATCTCCCGTACATTCTAGTGGCCAGCTTATCACCCACAAACTAATGGACAGACTGAAAGGGTCAATCAAACCCTTGAACAGTACCTACGATGCTTTTCTTCTTTTGCGCAGGATGACTGGCTATCACTTCTCCCACTCGCGGAATTTTCATACAATAATTCCACCCATTCGGCAACCAAACAGTCACCTTTTTTCGTCAATTATGGATACCATCCTTCTTTCTTGCCTGAGCTGCCTATTGATTCTTCTGTACCTGCCGTACAAGACAGGTTGAACTTCCTTAACTCCAACTACCAATTACTGCAGGATACAATCTCCAAGACCCAGGCAGATAATAAAAAGTTATTCGACAAGAAGAGAAGAGGGCAATTTGAATCTTGAACCTTTTCCAGTACCTCGCTGCCCGTCTGCTACCGAACCCGGCCCACCCTTGTGATCCTGCACCAGCCTCCTGACCCCTGACCACTGACCCCTTTTCCCAGCAAACTGCTGAATCCATGCTTGACAAATTACAGCAAGGGCCAAGGCCTGTTGAAGATTACGTAACTGACTTTCGTGTTTGTGAGCGCAGATACCGAATGGAATCACTCTGCACTTCGTCACCAGTTCCGTCTAGGACTTTCTGACACCGTAAAAGATGAACTTGCCAGAGTGGGAATACCCGCGTCCCTGGAAGATCTGATAAATTTAACTATTCAGATTGATCGGCGGTTTCGAGAAAGGCAATCGGAAAAATCTAAAGGGACTCTTTCTGTGGTTTCAAGGCCAGCCGCCCCTGCTCCTCTACCTGTTCCTTCCCCCAGAAGGAGGGAACAGCATAAGGCACCTCACAGCAGTTTTCGTAGGTTACCTCTTTCTCCTGCTGAACGTCTACGTCGAGTCCAAGGCAGTCTGTGTCTCTACTGCGGGGAGGTTGGCCACTTCATACGAACTTGTCCGGCAGAGAGACCTGCAGGATCTCTTCCCGTCAGCCTCTTGTGATGCATCTCCCTGGGAAGGATCAGTCACATGTCTCTCTTCCCATCAAGCTTCAGCTCCCCGAAAAGACGGTTTCAGTACTTGCAATCATAGACTCTGGGGCCTGCAGCTGTTTTGTGGACTCTGCATTTGCTTCTCTTCAGCAGCTGCCCTTGGGTACCAAGAGGCAAGGGTTCCATGTCCATCTGGCTGACGGCTCCGGTATTAAATCAGGCCCGGTTACTCAGGGGACCTTGCCTATTCTCTGCCAGACTTCTTCAGGCCATAGCGAACTCCTCCGTTTGGATGTCATAGCTTCTCCCATGTTTCCCGTTATCCTCGGCATTCCATGGTTGAAGGCACACAACCCTCACGTTGACTGGCTTACCGGAGATATCTCTTTTTCGTCCAACTACTGCCAGACGCACTGCCTCTTGGGAGGAACTGTCAACTCCACGCACCTCCTGGGTATCCACCCTGACCATGAAGCCTCTAAACTGATCCCGGTTGCTTATCACGAATTTCTGGACGTCTTTAATAAAAAGGGTGCAGACACTCTTCCACCTCATAGAACTTACGATTGCCCCATTGAACTTCTACCGGGAGCCGAGATCCCGTTTGGGTCGGATTTACCCTCTCTCTGAGCCTGAATTGGAAGCCCTGCGTAACCTATATCGACGAGAGCCTTGAAAAGCAGTTCATTCGGCCTTCCACTTCACCAGCAGGAGCCGGTATTTTTCTTCGTTGAGAAAAAAGACCACACCTTGAGGCCCTGTGTGGACTATCGTGACCTTAACAGGGTCACTGTCAAGAATCGGTACCCTCTTCCTCTGATTCCCGAACTATTCCAGAGGCTGCGAGGGGCACGAGTGTTCTCCAAACTGGACTTGAGGGGGTGCCTATAATCTTGTCAGAATCAGGGAGGGAGACGAATGGAAGACGGCCTTCCGGACACGTTTTGGCCACTTTGAGTATTTAGTCATGCCATTCGGGCTCTGCAATGCTCCAGCCACATTCCAGCATCTGGTAAACGATTTTTTTCGGGACTTTCTTGATTTATTCGTCATCGTGTATCTGGATGACATCCTTGTATTCTCTGAAACTTTAGAATCCCATCGGACTCATGTAAAAAAGGTATTAGCTCGATTGCGGGAACACTGACTTTACGCAAAGGCTGAAAAATGCGACTTTGAAAAGCAAGTTGTGCATTTCCTAGGGCTTGTCATCTCCGCCGAAGGAATCTCCATGGACCCTTAGAAAGTCGCTTCTGTCTTGGAATGGTCTGCTCCTACTGACAGAAAAGCTGTACAGAGGTTCGTGGGGTTTGCTAACTTTTATAGAACATTTATTAAGGACTTTTCTGGCATCATCACTCCCATTACTCAGCTAACGAAACAGCATGTTCCCTTTCGATGGACCCCAGAGGCTCAGACAGCGTATTGAACAGTTGAAAGCCTTATTCACCTCAGCTCCCATCTTGAAACATCCCGATCCCTCAGCTTATGTTTTGGAGGTAGACGCCTCGGAAAATGCAGTTGAGGCTATTATTTCCCAACGCCAAGGGCCCAAATCATTGCTCCACCCTGTGGCCTTCTTCTCTAAAAAATTAAATCCTTCCGAAAGGAATTATGATGTTGGTGACCGAGAGCTACTGGCTATCAAGGCCGCTCTTGAAGAATGGCGTTACCTTTTGGAGGGAGCTTCTCACCCAATTTCTTATCTTCACAGATCACAAGAATCTTGAGTATTTGAAGACAGCTAAACGCCTAAGACCTCGGCAGGCAAGATGGGCACTTTTTTTCTCTCGTTTCATGTTTCATATAACCTACCGTCCTGGCTCAAAGAACGGGAAACCAGATGCCTTGTCCCGCATGTTCAGTGATCCAGTTGTATCCTCGGAACCTGATACTATTTTACCAGCCAATAATTTTTTACTTCTTCAGGCGGATCTGATGTCACATATAAGAAAATATGTGGAAGACCAACCGCCTTCCAAGGACCTGGCTCTTCAACTAAGGGATGGCCTGTACTAAGAGGCATATTTGTCAAAGAGGCAAATCTTTATCCCAGAACAGTTCAGAGTTGCCGTCCTAGGGCGATGTCATGATCATCCCCTAGCGGGTCACTTTGGGATTCACAAGACGGCTAATTCGATCTCCCGTACATTCTGGTGGCCAAACTTGAAGAACGACTGCAAGAAATATGTAAGATCTTGTATTTCATGCCTTCGGAATAAGACAGACAGAGCCAGAACTTGGGGTCTACTTGAGCCCCTTCCTGTACCTGAGAAACCATGGAGCATGATCTCCATGGATTTTATAGTAGAACTTCCCCCATCTGAAGACTTCACTACCATTTTCGTTGTGGTTGTTCGTTTGACCAAAATGGCCCACTTTGTACCTCTGCAAGGAACTCCTTCTGCCCCGGAGACTGCCTCAACTTTTATCAAGGAGATTGTAAGGTTGCATGGCATCCCTGACAGCATAGTTTCTGATCGAGGGGTGCAGTTCACTTCTAGATTTTGGAGGGCCTTATGTGAAACTTTGAACATTGAACTCCGCCTCTCCACAGCTTATCACCCACAAACTAATAGACAGACTGAAAGGGTCAATCAAACCCTTGAACAGTACCTACGATGCTTTTCTTCTTTTGCACAGGATGACTGGCTATCACTTCTTCCACTCGCGGAATTTTCATACAATAATTCCACCCATTCGGCAACCAAACAGTCACCTTTTTTCGCCAATTATGGATACCATCCTTCTTTCTTGCCTGAGCTGCCTATTGATTCTTCTGTACCTGCCGTACAAGACAGGTTGAACTTCCTTAACTCCAACTACCAATTACTGCAGGATACAATCTCCAAGACCCAGGCAGATAATAAAAAGTTCTTCGACAAGAAGAGAAGAGGCAATTTGAATCTTGAACCTGGAGATAAGGTCTGGCTTTCCACAGCGAACTTGAAACTAAGTTGCCCCTCGAGGAAGCTTGGCCCAAGATTTTTGGGGCCTTTTCCAGTACCTCGCTGCCCGTCTGCTACCGAACCCGGCCACCCTTGTGATCCTGCACCAGCCTCCTGCTTGGCTTAACGCTGTCTCCAGTGCCTGTGCTAGCTGTCCATCCTACCAGCTTTCCTGAGTCCAGTTCCTTACCAGATGCTCTGCCTGCATCTCCACGTCTGCAACTCAGCTGACAAGTTCTGCACGCAACTACAGGCTCTCGTGTAACTCCTCACCCTAGGTCTGTCCCATCCTCAGTGGGGCTTGGGTTGGAGATACAAGGGAGGCTGACCTCGTCATTCCAGACTCCTACCAGGTACGTGACAGTACCAGTCAGCCAGAGATGGAGTCTGGAAGGGAGGCCTCTCCACCGAAGGGACATTTACCAAACTATTTCTGCGCTCTCAAATATTGTGCAGAAGTTACAAGAGCGGGTCACTTTGGGATTCACAAGACGGCTAATTTGATCTCCCGTACATTCTGGTGGCCAAACTTGATGCACGACTGCAAGAAATATGTAAGATCTTGTATTTCATGCCTTCGGAATAAGACAGACAGAGCCAGAACTTGGGGTCTACTTGAGCCCCTTCCTGTACCTGAGAAACCATGGAGCATGATCTCCATGGATTTTATAGTAGAACTTCCCCCATCTGAAGACTTCACTACCATTTTCGTTGTGGTTGATCGTTTGACCAAAATGGCCCACTTTGTACCTCTGCAAGGAACTCCTTCTGCCCCGGAGACTGCCTCAACTTTTATCAAGGAGATTGTAAGGTTGCATGGCATCCCTGACAGCATAGTTTCTGATCGAGGGGTGCAGTTCACTTCTAGATTTTGGAGGGCCTTATGTGAAACTTTGAACATTGAACGCCGCCTCTCCACAGCTTATCACCAACAAACTAATGGACAGACTGAAAGGGTCAATCAAACCCTTGAACAGTACCTACGATGCTTTTCTTCTTTTGCGCAGGGTGACTGGCTATCACTTCTCCCACTCGCGGAATTTTCATACAATAATTCCACCCATTCGGCAACCAAACAGTCACCTTTTTTCGCCAATTATGGATACCATCCTTCTTTCTTGCCTGAGCTGCCTATTGATTCTTCTGTACCTGCCGTACAAGACAGGTTGAACTTCCTTAACTCCAACTACCAATTACTGCAGGATACAATCTCCAAGACCCAGGCAGATAATAAAAAGTTCTTCGACAAGAAGAGAAGAGGCAATTTGAATCTTGAACCTTTTCCAGTACCTCGCTGCCCGTCTGCTACCGAACCCGGCCACCCTTGTGATCCTGCACCAGCCTCCTGCTTGGCTTAACGCTGTCTCCAATGACTGTGCTAGCTGTCCATCCTACCAGCTTTCCTGAGTCCAGTTCCTTACCAGATGCTCTGCCTGCATCTCCACGTCTGCAACTCAGCTGACAAGTTCTGCACGCAACTACAGGCACTCGTGTAACTCCTCACCCTAGGTCTGTCCCATCCTCAGTGGGGCTTGGGTTGGAGATACAAGGGAGGCCGACCTCGTCATTCCAGACTCCTACCAGATACGTGACAGTACCAGTCAGCCAGAGATGGAGTCTGGAAGGGAGGCCTCTCCACCGAAGGACATTTACCAAACTATTTCTGCGCTCTCAAATATTGTGCAGAAGTTACAAGAGCGGGTCACTTTGGGATTCACAAGACGGCTAATTTGATCTCCCGTACATTCTAGTGGCCAGCTTATCACCCACAAACTAATGGACAGACTGAAAGGGTCAATCAAACCCTTGAACAGTACCTACGATGCTTTTCTTCTTTTGCGCAGGATGACTGGCTATCACTTCTCCCACTCGCGGAATTTTCATACAATAATTCCACCCATTCGGCAACCAAACAGTCACCTTTTTTCGTCAATTATGGATACCATCCTTCTTTCTTGCCTGAGCTGCCTATTGATTCTTCTGTACCTGCCGTACAAGACAGGTTGAACTTCCTTAACTCCAACTACCAATTACTGCAGGATACAATCTCCAAGACCCAGGCAGATAATAAAAAGTTATTCGACAAGAAGAGAAGAGGCAATTTGAATCTTGAACCTTTTCCAGTACCTCGCTGCCCGTCTGCTACCGAACCCGGCCACCCTTGTGATCCTGCACCAGCCTCCTGACCCCTGACCACTGACCCCTTTTCCCAGCAAACTGCTGAATCCATGCTTGACAAATTACAGCAAGGGCCAAGGCCTGTTGAAGATTACGTAACTGACTTTCGTGTTTGGAGCGCAGATACCCAATGGAATCACTCTGCACTTCGTCACCAGTTCCGTCTAGGACTTTCTGACACCGTAAAAGATGAACTTGCCAGAGTGGGAATACCCGCGTCCCTGGAAGATCTGATAAATTTAACTATTCAGATCGATCGGCGGTTTCGAGAAAGGCAATCGGAAAAATCTAAAGGGACTCTTTCTGTGGTTTCAAGGCCAGCCGCCCCTGCTCCTCTACCTGTTCCTTCCCCCAGAAGGAGGGAACAGCATAAGGCACCTCACAGCAGTTTTCGTAGGTTACCTCTTTCTCCTGCTGAACGTCTACGTCGAGTCCAAGGCAGTCTGTGTCTCTACTGCGGGGAGGTTGGCCACTTCATACGAACTTGTCCGGCAGAGACCTGCAGGATCTCTTCCCGTCAGCCTCTTGTGATGCACCTCCCTGGGAAGGATCAGTCACATGTCTCTCTTCCCATCAAGCTTCAGCTCCCCGAAAAGACGGTTTCAGTACTTGCAATCATAGACTCTGGGGCCTGCAGCTGTTTTGTGGACTCTGCATTTGCTTCTCTTCAGCAGCTGCCCTTGGGTACCAAGAGGCAAGGGTTCCATGTCCATCTGGCTGACGGCTCCGGTATTAAATCAGGCCCGGTTACTCAGGGGACCTTGCCTATTCTCTGCCAGACTTCTTCAGGCCATAGCGAACTCCTCCGTTTGGATGTCATAGCTTCACCCATGTTTCCCGTTATCCTCGGCATTCCATGGTTGAAGGCACACAACCCTCACGTTGACTGGCTTACCGGAGATATCTCTTTTTCGTCCAACTACTGCCAGACGCACTGCCTCTTGGGAGGAACTGTCAACTCCACGCACCTCCTGGGTATCCACCCTGACCATGAAGCCTCTAAACTGATCCCGGTTGCTTATCACGAATTTCTGGACGTCTTTAATAAAAAGGGTGCAGACACTCTTCCACCTCATAGAACTTACGATTGCCCCATTGAACTTCTACCGGGAGCCGAGATCCCGTTTGGTCGGATTTACCCTCTCTCTGAGCCTGAATTGGAAGCCCTGCGTACCTATATCGACGAGAGCCTTGAAAAGCAGTTCATTCGGCCTTCCACTTCACCAGCAGGAGCCGGTATTTTCTTCGTTGAGAAAAAAGACCACACCTTGAGGCCCTGTGTGGACTATCGTGACCTTAACAGGGTCACTGTCAAGAATCGGTACCCTCTTCCTCTGATTCCCGAACTATTCCAGAGGCTGCGAGGGGCACGAGTGTTCTCCAAACTGGACTTGAGGGGTGCCTATAATCTTGTCAGAATCAGGGAGGGAGACGAATGGAAGACGGCCTTCCGGACACGTTTTGGCCACTTTGAGTATTTAGTCATGCCATTCGGGCTCTGCAATGCTCCAGCCACATTCCAGCATCTGGTAAACGATTTTTTTCGGGACTTTCTTGATTTATTCGTCATCGTGTATCTGGATGACATCCTTGTATTCTCTGAAACTTTAGAATCCCATCGGACTCATGTAAAAAAGGTATTAGCTCGATTGCGGGAACACTGACTTTACGCAAAGGCTGAAAAATGCGACTTTGAAAAGCAAGTTGTGCATTTCCTAGGGCTTGTCATCTCCGCCGAAGGAATCTCCATGGACCCTTAGAAAGTCGCTTCTGTCTTGGAATGGTCTGCTCCTACTGACAGAAAAGCTGTACAGAGGTTCGTGGGGTTTGCTAACTTTTATAGAACATTTATTAAGGACTTTTCTGGCATCATCACTCCCATTACTCAGCTAACGAAACAGCATGTTCCCTTTCGATGGACCCCAGAGGCTCAGACAGCGTTTGAACAGTTGAAAGCCTTATTCACCTCAGCTCCCATCTTGAAACATCCCGATCCCTCCTTAGCTTATGTTTTGGAGGTAGACGCCTCGGAAAATGCAGTTGAGGCTATTATTTCCCAACGCCAAGGGCCCAAATCATTGCTCCACCCTGTGGCCTTCTTCTCTAAAAAATTAAATCCTTCCGAAAGGAATTATGATGTTGGTGACCGAGAGCTACTGGCTATCAAGGCCGCTCTTGAAGAATGGCGTTACCTTTTGGAGGGAGCTTCTCACCCAATTCTTATCTTCACAGATCACAAGAATCTTGAGTATTTGAAGACAGCTAAACGCCTAAGACCTCGGCAGGCAAGATGGGCACTTTTTTTCTCTCGTTTCATGTTTCATATAACCTACCGTCCTGGCTCAAAGAACGGGAAACCAGATGCCTTGTCCCGCATGTTCAGTGATCCAGTTGTATCCTCGGAACCTGATACTATTTTACCAGCCAATAATTTTTTACTTCTTCAGGCGGATCTGATGTCACATATAAGAAAATATGTGGAAGACCAACCGCCTTCCAAGGACCTGGCTCTTCAACTAAGGGATGGCCTGTACTAAGAGGCATATTTGTCAAAGAGGCAAATCTTTATCCCAGAACAGTTCAGAGTTGCCGTCCTAGGGCGATGTCATGATCATCCCCTAGCGGGTCACTTTGGGATTCACAAGACGGCTAATTCGATCTCCCGTACATTCTGGTGGCCAAACTTGAAGAACGACTGCAAGAAATATGTAAGATCTTGTATTTCATGCCTTCGGAATAAGACAGACAGAGCCAGAACTTGGGGTCTACTTGAGCCCCTTCCTGTACCTGAGAAACCATGGAGCATGATCTCCATGGATTTTATAGTAGAACTTCCCCCATCTGAAGACTTCACTACCATTTTCGTTGTGGTTGTTCGTTTGACCAAAATGGCCCACTTTGTACCTCTGCAAGGAACTCCTTCTGCCCCGGAGACTGCCTCAACTTTTATCAAGGAGATTGTAAGGTTGCATGGCATCCCTGACAGCATAGTTTCTGATCGAGGGGTGCAGTTCACTTCTAGATTTTGGAGGGCCTTATGTGAAACTTTGAACATTGAACTCCGCCTCTCCACAGCTTATCACCCACAAACTAATAGACAGACTGAAAGGGTCAATCAAACCCTTGAACAGTACCTACGATGCTTTTCTTCTTTTGCACAGGATGACTGGCTATCACTTCTTCCACTCGCGGAATTTTCATACAATAATTCCACCCATTCGGCAACCAAACAGTCACCTTTTTTCGCCAATTATGGATACCATCCTTCTTTCTTGCCTGAGCTGCCTATTGATTCTTCTGTACCTGCCGTACAAGACAGGTTGAACTTCCTTAACTCCAACTACCAATTACTGCAGGATACAATCTCCAAGACCCAGGCAGATAATAAAAAGTTCTTCGACAAGAAGAGAAGAGGCAATTTGAATCTTGAACCTGGAGATAAGGTCTGGCTTTCCACAGCGAACTTGAAACTAAGTTGCCCCTCGAGGAAGCTTGGCCCAAGATTTTTGGGGCCTTTTCCAGTACCTCGCTGCCCGTCTGCTACCGAACCCGGCCACCCTTGTGATCCTGCACCAGCCTCCTGCTTGGCTTAACGCTGTCTCCAGTGCCTGTGCTAGCTGTCCATCCTACCAGCTTTCCTGAGTCCAGTTCCTTACCAGATGCTCTGCCTGCATCTCCACGTCTGCAACTCAGCTGACAAGTTCTGCACGCAACTACAGGCTCTCGTGTAACTCCTCACCCTAGGTCTGTCCCATCCTCAGTGGGGCTTGGGTTGGAGATACAAGGGAGGCCGACCTCGTCATTCCAGACTCCTACCAGGTACGTGACAGTACCAGTCAGCCAGAGATGGAGTCTGGAAGGGAGGCCTCTCCACCGAAGGACATTTACCAAACTATTTCTGCGCTCTCAAATATTGTGCAGAAGTTACAAGAGCGGGTCACTTTGGGATTCACAAGACGGCTAATTTGATCTCCCGTACATTCTGGTGGCCAAACTTGATGCACGACTGCAAGAAATATGTAAGATCTTGTATTTCATGCCTTCGGAATAAGACAGACAGAGCCAGAACTTGGGGTCTACTTGAGCCCCTTCCTGTACCTGAGAAACCATGGAGCATGATCTCCATGGATTTTATAGTAGAACTTCCCCCATCTGAAGACTTCACTACCATTTTCGTTGTGGTTGATCGTTTGACCAAAATGGCCCACTTTGTACCTCTGCAAGGAACTCCTTCTGCCCCGGAGACTGCCTCAACTTTTATCAAGGAGATTGTAAGGTTGCATGGCATCCCTGACAGCATAGTTTCTGATCGAGGGGTGCAGTTCACTTCTAGATTTTGGAGGGCCTTATGTGAAACTTTGAACATTGAACGCCGCCTCTCCACAGCTTATCACCAACAAACTAATGGACAGACTGAAAGGGTCAATCAAACCCTTGAACAGTACCTACGATGCTTTTCTTCTTTTGCGCAGGATGACTGGCTATCACTTCTCCCACTCGCGGAATTTTCATACAATAATTCCACCCATTCGGCAACCAAACAGTCACCTTTTTTCGCCAATTATGGATACCATCCTTCTTTCTTGCCTGAGCTGCCTATTGATTCTTCTGTACCTGCCGTACAAGACAGGTTGAACTTCCTTAACTCCAACTACCAATTACTGCAGGATACAATCTCCAAGACCCAGGCAGATAATAAAAAGTTCTTCGACAAGAAGAGAAGAGGCAATTTGAATCTTGAACCTTTTCCAGTACCTCGCTGCCCGTCTGCTACCGAACCCGGCCACCCTTGTGATCCTGCACCAGCCTCCTGCTTGGCTTAACGCTGTCTCCAATGACTGTGCTAGCTGTCCATCCTACCAGCTTTCCTGAGTCCAGTTCCTTACCAGATGCTCTGCCTGCATCTCCACGTCTGCAACTCAGCTGACAAGTTCTGCACGCAACTACAGGCACTCGTGTAACTCCTCACCCTAGGTCTGTCCCATCCTCAGTGGGGCTTGGGTTGGAGATACAAGGGAGGCCGACCTCGTCATTCCAGACTCCTACCAGATACGTGACAGTACCAGTCAGCCAGAGATGGAGTCTGGAAGGGAGGCCTCTCCACCGAAGGACATTTACCAAACTATTTCTGCGCTCTCAAATATTGTGCAGAAGTTACAAGAGCGGGTCACTTTGGGATTCACAAGACGGCTAATTTGATCTCCCGTACATTCTAGTGGCCAGCTTATCACCCACAAACTAATGGACAGACTGAAAGGGTCAATCAAACCCTTGAACAGTACCTACGATGCTTTTCTTCTTTTGCGCAGGATGACTGGCTATCACTTCTCCCACTCGCGGAATTTTCATACAATAATTCCACCCATTCGGCAACCAAACAGTCACCTTTGCCTCAGTGGTCACGATAGTCCACACAGGGCCTCAAGGTGTGGTCTTTTTTCTCAACGAAGAAAATACCGGCTCCTTCTGCCCCGGAGACTGCCTCAACTTTTATCAAGGAGATTGTAAGGTTGCATGGCATCCCTGACAGCATAGTTTCTGATCGAGGGGTGCAGTTCACTTCTAGATTTTGGAGGGCCTTATGTGAAACTTTGAACATTGAACTCCGCCTCTCCACAGCTTATCACCCACAAACTAATGGACAGACTGAAAGGGTCAATCAAACCCTTGAACAGTACCTACGATGCTTTTCTTCTTTTGCACAGGATGACTGGCTATCACTTCTCCCACTCGCGGAATTTTCATACAATAATTCCACCCATTCGGCAACCAAACAGTCACCTTTTTTCGTCAATTATGGATACCATCCTTCTTTCTCGCCTGAGCTGCCTATTGATTCTTCTGTACCTGCCGTACAAGACAGGTTGAACTTCCTTAACTCCAACTACCAATTACTGCAGGATACAATCTCCAAGACCCAGGCAGATAATAAAAAGTTCTTCGACAAGAAGAGAAGAGGCAATTTGAATCTTGAACCTTTTCCAGTACCTCGCTGCCCGTCTGCTACCGAACCCGGCCACCCTTGTGATCCTGCACCAGCCTCCTGACCCCTGACCACTGACCCCTTTTCCCAGCAAACTGCCGAATCCATGCTTGACAAATTACAGCAAGGGCCAAGGCCTGTTGAAGATTACGTAACTGACTTTCATGTTTGGAGCGCAGATACCCAATGGAATCACTCTGCACTTCGTCACCAGTTCCGTCTAGGACTTTCTGACACCGTAAAAGATGAACTTGCCAGAGTGGGAATACCCGCGTCCCTGGAAGATCTGATAAATTTAACTATTCAGATCGATCGGCGGTTTCGAGAAAGGCAATCGGAAAAATCTAAAGGGACTCTTTCTGTGGTTTCAAGGCCAGCCGCCCCTGCTCCTCCACCTGTTCCTTCCCCCAGAAGGAGGGAACAGCATAAGGCACCTCACAGCAGTTTTCGTAGGTTACCTCTTTCTCCTGCTGAACGTCTACGTCGAGTCCAAGGCAGTCTGTGTCTCTACTGCGGGGAGGTTGGCCACTTCATACGAACTTGTCCGGCAGAGACCTGCAGGATCTCTTCCCGTCAGCCTCTTGTGATGCATCTCCCTGGGAAGGATCAGTCACATGTCTCTCTTCCCATCAAGCTTCAGCTCCCCGAAAAGACGGTTTCAGTACTTGCAATCATAGACTCTGGGGCCTGCAGCTGTTTTGTGGACTCTGCATTTGCTTCTCTTCAGCAGCTGCCCTTGGGTACCAAGAGGCAAGGGTTCCATGTCCATCTGGCTGACGGCTCCGGTATTAAATCAGGCCCGGTTACTCAGGGGACCTTGCCTATTCTCTGCCAGACTTCTTCAGGCCATAGCGAACTCCTCCGTTTGGATGTCATAGCTTCTCCCATGTTTCCCGTTATCCTCGGCATTCCATGGTTGAAGGCACACAACCCTCACGTTGACTGGCTTACCGGAGATATCTCTTTTTCGTCCAACTACTGCCAGACGCACTGCCTCTTGGGAGGAACTGTCAACTCCACGCACCACCTGGGTATCCACCCTGACCATGAAGCCTCTAAACTGATCCCGGTTGCTTATCACGAATTTCTGGACGTCTTTAATAAAAAGGGTGCAGACACTCTTCCACCTCATAGAACTTACGATTGCCCCATTGAACTTCTACCGGGAGCCGAGATCCCGTTTGGTCGGATTTACCCTCTCTCTGAGCCTGAATTGGAAGCCCTGCGTACCTATATCGACGAGAGCCTTGAAAAGCAGTTCATTCGGCCTTCCACTTCACCAGCAGGAGCCGGTATTTTCTTCGTTGAGAAAAAAGACCACACCTTGAGGCCCTGTGTGGACTATCATGACCTTAACAGGGTCACTGTCAAGAATCGGTACCCTCTTCCTCTGATTCCCGAACTATTCCAGAGGCTGCGAGGGGCACGAGTGTTCTCCAAACTGGACTTGAGGGGTGCCTATAATCTTGTCAGAATCAGGGAGGGAGACGAATGGAAGACGGCCTTCCGGACACGTTTTGGCCACTTTGAGTATTTAGTCATGCCATTCGGGCTCTGCAATGCTCCAGCCACATTCCAGCATCTGGTAAACGATTTTTTTCGGGACTTTCTTGATTTATTCGTCATCGTGTATCTGGATGACATCCTTGTATTCTCTGAAACTTTAGAATCCCATCGGACTCATGTAAAAAAGGTATTAGCTCGATTGCGGGAACACTGACTTTACGCAAAGGCTGAAAAATGCGACTTTGAAAAGCAAGTTGTGCATTTCCTAGGGCTTGTCATCTCCGCCGAAGGAATCTCCATGGACCCTTAGAAAGTCGCTTCTGTCTTGGAATGGTCTGCTCCTACTGACAGAAAAGCTGTACAGAGGTTCGTGGGGTTTGCTAACTTTTATAGAACATTTATTAAGGACTTTTCTGGCATCATCACTCCCATTACTCAGCTAACGAAACAGCATGTTCCCTTTCGATGGACCCCAGAGGCTCAGACAGCGTTTGAACAGTTGAAAGCCTTATTCACCTCAGCTCCCATCTTGAAACATCCCGATCCCTCCTTAGCTTATGTTTTGGAGGTAGACGCCTCGGAAAATGCAGTTGAGGCTATTATTTCCCAACGCCAAGGGCCCAAATCATTGCTCCACCCTGTGGCCTTCTTCTCTAAAAAATTAAATCCTTCCGAAAGGAATTATGATGTTGGTGACCGAGAGCTACTGGCTATCAAGGCCGCTCTTGAAGAATGGCGTTACCTTTTGGAGGGAGCTTCTCACCCAATTCTTATCTTCACAGATCACAAGAATCTTGAGTATTTGAAGACAGCTAAACGCCTAAGACCTCGGCAGGCAAGATGGGCACTTTTTTTCTCTCGTTTCATGTTTCATATAACCTACCGTCCTGGCTCAAAGAACGGGAAACCAGATGCCTTGTCCCGCATGTTCAGTGATCCAGTTGTATCCTCGGAACCTGATACTATTTTACCAGCCAATAATTTTTTACTTCTTCAGGCGGATCTGATGTCACATATAAGAAAATATGTGGAAGACCAACCGCCTTCCAAGGACCTGGCTCTTCAACTAAGGGATGGCCTGTACTAAGAGGCCTATTTGTCAAAGAGGCAAATCTTTATCCCAGAACAGTTCAGAGTTGCCGTCCTAGGGCGATGTCATGATCATCCCCTAGCGGGTCACTTTGGGATTCACAAGACGGCTAATTCGATCTCCCGTACATTCTGTTGGCCAAACTTGAAGAACGACTGCAAGAAATATGTAAGATCTTGTATTTCATGCCTTCGGAATAAGACAGACAGAGCCAGAACTTGGGGTCTACTTGAGCCCCTTCCTGTACCTGAGAAACCATGGAGCATGATCTCCATGGATTTTATAGTAGAACTTCCCCCATCTGAAGACTTCACTACCATTTTCGTTGTGGTTGTTCGTTTGACCAAAATGGCCCACTTTGTACCTCTGCAAGGAACTCCTTCTGCCCCGGAGACTGCCTCAACTTTTATCAAGAAGATTGTAAGGTTGCATGGCATCCCTGACAACATAGTTTCTGACCGAGGGGTGCAGTTCACTTCTAGATTTTGGAGGGCCTTATGTGAAACTTTGAACATTGAACTCCGCCTCTCCACAGCTTATCACCCACAAACTAATAGACAGACTGAAAGGGTCAATCAAACCCTTGAACAGTACCTACGATGCTTTTCTTCTTTTGCACAGGATGACTGGCTATCACTTCTTCCACTCGCGGAATTTTCATACAATAATTCCACCCATTCGGCAACCAAACAGTCACCTTTTTTCGCCAATTATGGATACCATCCTTCTTTCTTGCCTGAGCTGCCTATTGATTCTTCTGTACCTGCCGTACAAGACAGGTTGAACTTCCTTAACTCCAACTACCAATTACTGCAGGATACAATCTCCAAGACCCAGGCAGATAATAAAAAGTTCTTCGACAAGAAGAGAAGAGGCAATTTGAATCTTGAACCTGGAGATAAGGTCTGGCTTTCCACAGCGAACTTGAAACTAAGTTGCCCCTCGAGGAAGCTTGGCCCAAGATTTTTGGGGCCTTTTCCAGTACCTCGCTGCCCGTCTGCTACCGAACCCGGCCACCCTTGTGATCCTGCACCAGCCTCCTGCTTGGCTTAACGCTGTCTCCAGTGCCTGTGCTAGCTGTCCATCCTACCAGCTTTCCTGAGTCCAGTTCCTTACCAGATGCTCTGCCTGCATCTCCACGTCTGCAACTCAGCTGACAAGTTCTGCACGCAACTACAGGCTCTCGTGTAACTCCTCACCCTAGGTCTGTCCCATCCTCAGTGGGGCTTGGGTTGGAGATACAAGGGAGGCCGACCTCGTCATTCCAGACTCCTACCAGGTACGTGACAGTACCAGTCAGCCAGAGATGGAGTCTGGAAGGGAGGCCTCTCCACCGAAGGACATTTACCAAACTATTTCTGCGCTCTCAAATATTGTGCAGAAGTTACAAGAGCGGGTCACTTTGGGATTCACAAGACGGCTAATTTGATCTCCCGTACATTCTGGTGTCCAAACTTGATGAACGACTGCATGAAATATGTAAGATCTTGTATTTCATGCCTTCGGAATAAGACAGACAGAGCCAGAACTTGGGGTCTACTTGAGCCCCTTCCTGTACCTGAGAAACCATGGAGCATGATCTCCATGGATTTTATAGTAGAAATTCCCCCATCTGAAGACTTCACTACCATTTTCGTTGTGGTTGATCGTTTGACCAAAATGGCCCACTTTGTACCTCTGCAAGGAACTCCTTCTGCCCCGGAGACTGCCTCAACTTTTATCAAGGAGATTGTAAGGTTGCATGGCATCCCTGACAGCATAGTTTCTGATCGAGGGGTGCAGTTCACTTCTAGATTTTGGAGGGCCTTATGTGAAACTTTGAACATTGAACTCCGCCTCTCCACAGCTTATCACCAACAAACTAATGGACAGACTGAAAGGGTCAATCAAACCCTTGAACAGTACCTACGATGCTTTTCTTCTTTTGCGCAGGATGACTGGCTATCACTTCTCCCACTCGCGGAATTTTCATACAATAATTCCACCCATTCGGCAACCAAACAGTCACCTTTTTTCGCCAATTATGGATACCATCCTTCTTTCTTGCCTGAGCTGCCTATTGATTCTTCTGTACCTGCCGTACAAGACAGGTTGAACTTCCTTAACTCCAACTACCAATTACTGCAGGATACAATCTCCAAGACCCAGGCAGATAATAAAAAGTTCTTCGACAAGAAGAGAAGAGGCAATTTGAATCTTGAACCTTTTCCAGTACCTCGCTGCCCGTCTGCTACCGAACCCGGCCACCCTTGTGATTCTGCACCAGCCTCCTGCTTGGCTTAACGCTGTCTCCAGTGCCTGTGCTAGCTGTCCATCCTACCAGCTTTCCTGAGTCCAGTTCCTTACCAGATGCTCTGCCTGCATCTCCACGTCTGCAACTCAGCTGAAAAGTTCTGCACGCAACTACAGGCACTCGTGTAACTCCTCACCCTAGGTCTGTCCCATCCTCAGTGGGGCTTGGGTTGGAGATACAAGGGAGGCCGACCCCGTCATTCCAGACTCCTACCAGGTACGTGACAGTACCAGTCAGCCAGAGATGGAGTCTGGAAGGGAGGCCTCTCCACCGAAGGACATTTACCAAACTATTTCTGCACTCTCAAATATTGTGCAGAAGTTACAAGAGCGGGTCACTTTGGGATTCACAAGACGGCTAATTTGATCTCCCGTACATTCTGGTGGCCAAATTTGATGAACGACTGCAAGAAATATGTAAGATCTTGTATTTCATGCCTTCGGAATAAGACAGACAGAGCCAGAACTTGGGGTTTACTTGAGCCCCTTCCTGTACCTGAGAAACCATGGAGCATGATCTCCATGGATTTTATAGTAGAACTTCACCCATCTGAAGACTTCACTACCATTTTCGTTGTGGTTGATCGTTTGACCAAAATGGCCCACTTTGTACCTCTGCAAGGAACTCCTTCTGCCCCGGAGACTGCCTCAACTTTTATCAAGGAGATTGTAAGGTTGCATGGCATCCCTGACAGCATAGTTTCTGATCGAGGGGTGCAGTTCACTTCTAGATTTTGGAGGGCCTTATGTGAAACTTTGAACATTGAACTCCGCCTCTCCACAGCTTATCACCCACAAACTAATGGACAGACTGAAAGGGTCAATCAAACCCTTGAACAGTACCTACGATGCTTTTCTTCTTTTGCACAGGATGACTGGCTATCACTTCTCCCACTCGCGGAATTTTCATACAATAATTCCACCCATTCGGCAACCAAACAGTCACCTTTTTCGCCAATTATGGATACCATCCTTCTTTCTTGCCTGAGCTGCCTATTGATTCTTCTGTACCTGCCGTACAAGACAGGTTGAACTTCCTTAACTCCAACTACCAATTACTGCAGGGACGGTCACCTCATGCGGAAGTCGCTCTTCCATGCGACCAAGATTCTCTTGTAACTTCTGCACAATATTTGAGAGCGCAGAAATAGTTTGGTAAATGTCCTTCGGTGGAGAGGCCTCCCTTCCAGACTCCATCTCTGGCTGACTGGTACTGTCACGTACCTGGTAGGAGTCTGGAATGACGAGGTCGGCCTCCCTTGTATCTCCAACCCAAGCCCCACTGAGGATGGGACAGACCTAGGGTGAGGAGTTACACGAGTGCCTGTAGTTGCGTGCAGAACTTGTCAGCTGAGTTGCAGACGTGGAGATGCAGGCAGAGCATCTGGTAAGGAACTGGACTCAGGAAAGCTGGTAGGATGGACAGCTAGCACAGGCACTGGAGACAGCGTTAAGCCAAGCAGGAGGCTGGTGCAGGATCACAAGGGTGGCCGGGTTCGGTAGCAGA
Organism: Rana muscosa; assembly: GCA_029206835.1. NCBI lineage: Eukaryota > Metazoa > Chordata > Amphibia > Anura > Ranidae > Rana > Rana muscosa. The sequence goes on from JARGYO010003122.1 coordinate 21,990, forward strand.
CGGGCAGCGAGGTACAAGGCACAGGCAGGAGGGAGGTCAGATGGGAAGCCGAGATCAGGAACCAGTAATCAAGTATTCAAGTCCGGAAGCAAGGTCAAAGGGAAGCCAAGGTTCAGCAACAGGGATCAAGCCAGGTTTAAACAGAGTTCAGGTATCAGGGTACTTGCTGAAGACCAGTCAGCACTTGTCAGAAGTCAGAGCATCCTTTAAGTAGGCAGGCTGGTGCCAAAGGGAATTAGGAGCGTGCTCCTGCGCGCGCACGTTGCCCGTGCGCACGCGCATGCGCGAATTGCGCACACGCATGCGCAATGGTACTCCGGAAAGGCCGCTGCGTACTGGGGATGTGCGCGCCAGCATTCCGAGACTGTTGACGAATGCGCGCATGCGCAGACGGATTCCCGGCAGCTTCCTTACATTGCCCCCCTTAGGGGCAGACTCTGGATGCCCCTCATGACCTCTTTTTCCGGGTGGCGTAGAAAGAAAGCTCGTACCAGTCTTGGAGCATGCACATCAGAAGCTGGTTCCCAGGAACTTTCTTCCGGCCCGTAGCCTTTCCATTTAATGAGAAACTGTGTTTGGTTACCTCTCTTCCTACAGTCCAATACGGCCTCCACCTCAAATTCCTCATTCCCTTCGATAAGTAGCGGTGGAGGGGTTTCAGAAATCTGATTTGGGAAAGGATTTGGCACTGTAGGCTTCAACAAAGAAACATGGAATACTGGGTGGATTCTCAGGTTCTTGGGTAACACTAATTCGAATGCTACTGCATTAATCTTTCTCTTGACTGGAAAAGGCCCCAAAAATCTTGGGCCAAGCTTCCTCGAGGGGCAACTTAGTTTCAAGTTCGCTGTGGAAAGCCAGACCTTATCTCCAGGTTCAAGATTCAAATTGCCTCTTCTCTTCTTGTCGAAGAACTTTTTATTATCTGCCTGGGTCTTGGAGATTGTATCCTGCAGTAATTGGTAGTTGGAGTTAAGGAAGTTCAACCTGTCTTGTACGGCAGGTACAGAAGAATCAATAGGCAGCTCAGGCAAGAAAGAAGGATTGTATCCATAATTGGCGAAAAAAGGTGACTGTTTGGTTGCCGAATGGGTGGAATTATTGTATGAAAATTCCGCGAGTGGAAGAAGTGATAGCCAGTCATCCTGTGCAAAAGAAGAAAAGCATCGTAGGTACTGTTCAAGGGTTTGATTGACCCTTTCAGTCTGTCTGGGTCTTGGAGATTGTATCCTGCAGTAATTGGTAGTTGGAGTTAAGGAAGTTCAACCTGTCTTGTACGGCAGGTACAGAAGAATCAATAGGCAGCTCAGGCAAGAAAGAAGGATGGTATCCATAATTGGCGAAAAAAGGTGACTGTTTGGTTGCCGAATGGGTGGAATTATTGTATGAAAATTCCGCGAGTGGGAGAAGTGATAGCCAGTCATCCTGTGCAAAAGAAGAAAAGCATCGTAGGTACTGTTCAAGGGTTTGATTGACCCTTTCAGTCTGTCCATTAGTTTGTGGGTGATAAGCTGTGGAGAGGCGGAGTTCAATGTTCAAAGTTTCACATAAGGCCCTCCAAAATCTAGAAGTGAACTGCACCCCTCGATCAGAAACTATGCTGTCAGGGATGCCATGCAACCTTACAATCTCCTTGATAAAAGTTGAGGCAGTCTCCGGGGCAGAAGGAGTTCCTTGCAGAGGTACAAAGTGGGCCATTTTGGTCAAACGATCAACCACAACGAAAATGGTAGTGAAGTCTTCAGATGGGGGAAGTTCTACTATAAAATCCATGGAGATCATGCTCCATGGTTTCTCAGGTACAGGAAGGGGCTCAAGGCAGTCTCCGGGGCAGAAGGAGTTCCTTGCAGAGGTACAAAGTGGGCCATTTTGGTCAAACGAACAACCACAACGAAAATGGTAGTGAAGTCTTCAGATGGGGGTAGTTCTACTATAAAATCCATGGAGATCATGCTCCATGGTTTCTCAGGTACAGGAAGGGGCTCAAGTAGACCCCAAGTTCTGGCTCTGTCTGTCTTATTCCGAAGGCATGAAATACAAGATCTTACATATTTCTTGCAGTCGTTCTTCAAGTTTGGCCACCAGAATGTACGGGAGATCGAATTAGCTGTCTTGTGAATCCCAAAGTGACCCGCTAGGGGATGATCATGACATCGCCCTAGGACGGCAACTCTGAACTGTTCTGGGATAAAGATTTGCCTCTTTGACAAATAGGCCTCTTAGTACAGGCCATCCCTTAGTTGAAGAGCCAGGTCCTTGGAAGGCGGTTGGTCTTCCACATATTTTCTTATATGTGACATCAGATCCGCCTGAAGAAGTAAAAAATTATTGGCTGGTAAAATAGTATCAGGTTCCGAGGATACAACTGGATCACTGAACATGCGGGACAAGGCATCTGGTTTCCCGTTCTTTGAGCCAGGACGGTAGGTTATATGAAACATGAAACGAGAGAAAAAAAGTGCCCATCTTGCCTGCCGAGGTCTTAGGCGTTTAGCTGTCTTCAAATACTCAAGATTCTTGTGATCTGTGAAGATAAGAATTGGGTGAGAAGCTCCCTCCAAAAGGTAACGCCATTCTTCAAGAGCGGCCTTGATAGCCAGTAGCTCTCGGTCACCAACATCATAATTCCTTTCGGAAGGATTTAATTTTTTAGAGAAGGCCACAGGGTGGAGCAATGATTTGGGCCCTTGGCGTTGGGAAATAATAGCCTCAACTGCATTTTCCGAGGCGTCTACCTCCAAAACATAAGCTAAGGAGGGATCGGGATGTTTCAAGATGGGAGCTGAGGTGAATAAGGCTTTCAACTGTTCAAACGCTGTCTGAGCCTCTGGGGTCCATCGAAAGGGAACATGCTGTTTCGTTAGCTGAGTAATGGGAGTGATGATGCCAGAAAAGTCCTTAATAAATGTTCTATAAAAGTTAGCAAACCCCACGAACCTCTGCACAGCTTTTCTGTCAGTAGGAGCAGACCATTCCAAGACAGAAGCGACTTTCTAAGGGTCCATGGAGATTCCTTCGGCGGAGATGACAAGCCCTAGGAAATGCACAACTTGCTTTTCAAAGTCGCATTTTTCAGCCTTTGCGTAAAGTCAGTGTTCCCGCAATCGAGCTAATACCTTTTTTACATGAGTCCGATGGGATTCTAAAGTTTCAGAGAATACAAGGATGTCATCCAGATACACGATGACGAATAAATCAAGAAAGTCCCGAAAAAAATCGTTTACCAGATGCTGGAATGTGGCTGGAGCATTGCAGAGCCCGAATGGCATGACTAAATACTCAAAGTGGCCAAAACGTGTCCGGAAGGCCGTCTTCCATTCGTCTCCCTCCCTGATTCTGACAAGATTATAGGCACCCCTCAAGTCCAGTTTGGAGAACACTCGTGCCCCTCGCAGCCTCTGGAATAGTTCGGGAATCAGAGGAAGAGGGTACCGATTCTTGACAGTGACCCTGTTAAGGTCACGATAGTCCACACAGGGCCTCAAGGTGTGGTCTTTTTTCTCAACGAAGAAAATACCGGCTCCTGCTGGTGAAGTGGAAGGCCGAATGAACTGCTTTTCAAGGCTCTCGTCGATATAGGTACGCAGGGCTTCCAATTCAGGCTCAGAGAGAGGGTAAATCCGACCAAACGGGATCTCGGCTCCCGGTAGAAGTTCAATGGGGCAATCGTAAGTTCTATGAAGTGGAAGAGTGTCTGCACCCTTTTTATTAAAGACGTCCAGAAATTCGTGATAAGCAACCGGGATCAGTTTAGAGGCTTCATGGTCAGGGTGGATACCCAGGAGGTGCGTGGAGTTGACAGTTCCTCCCAAGAGGCAGTGCGTCTGGCAGTAGTTGGACGAAAAAGAGATATCTCCGGTAAGCCAGTCAACGTGAGGGTTGTGTGCCTTCAACCATGGAATGCCGAGGATAACGGGAAACATGGGAGAAGCTATGACATCCAAACGGAGGAGTTCGCTATGGCCTGAAGAAGTCTGGCAGAGAATAGGCAAGGTCCCCTGAGTAACCGGGCCTGATTTAATACCGGAGCCGTCAGCCAGATGGACATGGAACCCTTGCCTCTTGGTACCCAAGGGCAGCTGCTGAAGAGAAGCAAATGCAGAGTCCACAAAACAGCTGCAGGCCCCAGAGTCTATGATTGCAAGTACTGAAACCGTCTTTTCGGGGAGCTGAAGCTTGATGGGAAGAGAGACATGTGACTGATCCTTCCCAGGGAGATGCATCACAAGAGGCTGACGGGAAGAGATCCTGCAGGTCTCTGCCGGACAAGTTCGTATGAAGTGGCCAACCTCCCCGCAGTAGAGACACAGACTGCCTTGGACTCGACGTAGACGTTCAGCAGGAGAAAGAGGTAACCTACGAAAACTGCTGTGAGGTGCCTTATGCTGTTCCCTCCTTCTGGGGGAAGGAACAGGTAGAGGAGCAGGGGCGGCTGGCCTTGAAACCACAGAAAGAGTCCCTTTAGATTTTTCCGATTGCCTTTCTCGAAACCGCCGATCGATCTGAATAGTTAAATTTATCAGCTCTTCCAGGGACGCGGGTATTCCCACTCTGGCAAGTTCATCTTTTACGGTGTCAGAAAGTCCTAGACGGAACTGGTGACGAAGTGCAGAGTGATTCCATTGGGTATCTGCGCTCCAAACACGAAAGTCAGTTACGTAATCTTCAACAGGCCTTGGCCCTTGCTGTAATTTGTCAAGCATGGATTCAGCAGTTTGCTGGGAAAAGGGGTCAGTGGTCAGGGGTCAGGAGGCTGGTGCAGGATCACAAGGGTGGCCGGGTTCGGTAGCAGACGGGCAGCGAGGTACTGGAAAAGGTTCAAGATTCAAATTGCCTCTTCTCTTCTTGTCGAATAACTTTTTATTATCTGCCTGGGTCTTGGAGATTGTATCCTGCAGTAATTGGTAGTTGGAGTTAAGGAAGTTCAACCTGTCTTGTACGGCAGGTACAGAAGAATCAATAGGCAGCTCAGGCAAGAAAGAAGGATGGTATCCATAATTGACGAAAAAAGGTGACTGTTTGGTTGCCGAATGGGTGGAATTATTGTATGAAAATTCCGCGAGTGGGAGAAGTGATAGCCAGTCATCCTGCGCAAAAGAAGAAAAGCATCGTAGGTACTGTTCAAGGGTTTGATTGACCCTTTCAGTCTGTCCATTAGTTTGTGGGTGATAAGCTGGCCACTAGAATGTACGGGAGATCAAATTAGCCGTCTTGTGAATCCCAAAGTGACCCGCTCTTGTAACTTCTGCACAATATTTGAGAGCGCAGAAATAGTTTGGTAAATGTCCTTCGGTGGAGAGGCCTCCCTTCCAGACTCCATCTCTGGCTGACTGGTACTGTCACGTATCTGGTAGGAGTCTGGAATGACGAGGTCGGCCTCCCTTGTATCTCCAACCCAAGCCCCACTGAGGATGGGACAGACCTAGGGTGAGGAGTTACACGAGTGCCTGTAGTTGCGTGCAGAACTTGTCAGCTGAGTTGCAGACGTGGAGATGCAGGCAGAGCATCTGGTAAGGAACTGGACTCAGGAAAGCTGGTAGGATGGACAGCTAGCACAGTCATTGGAGACAGCGTTAAGCCAAGCAGGAGGCTGGTGCAGGATCACAAGGGTGGCCGGGTTCGGTAGCAGACGGGCAGCGAGGTACTGGAAAAGGTTCAAGATTCAAATTGCCTCTTCTCTTCTTGTCGAAGAACTTTTTATTATCTGCCTGGGTCTTGGAGATTGTATCCTGCAGTAATTGGTAGTTGGAGTTAAGGAAGTTCAACCTGTCTTGTACGGCAGGTACAGAAGAATCAATAGGCAGCTCAGGCAAGAAAGAAGGATGGTATCCATAATTGGCGAAAAAAGGTGACTGTTTGGTTGCCGAATGGGTGGAATTATTGTATGAAAATTCCGCGAGTGGGAGAAGTGATAGCCAGTCATCCTGCGCAAAAGAAGAAAAGCATCGTAGGTACTGTTCAAGGGTTTGATTGACCCTTTCAGTCTGTCCATTAGTTTGTTGGTGATAAGCTGTGGAGAGGCGGCGTTCAATGTTCAAAGTTTCACATAAGGCCCTCCAAAATCTAGAAGTGAACTGCACCCCTCGATCAGAAACTATGCTGTCAGGGATGCCATGCAACCTTACAATCTCCTTGATAAAAGTTGAGGCAGTCTCCGGGGCAGAAGGAGTTTCTTGCAGAGGTACAAAGTGGCTTCAGCAGCTGCCCTTGGGTACCAAGAGGCAAGGGTTCCATGTCCATCTGGCTGACGGCTCCGGTATTAAATCAGGCCCGGTTACTCAGGGGACCTTGCCTATTCTCTGCCAGACTTCTTCAGGCCATAGCGAACTCCTCCGTTTGGATGTCATAGCTTCTCCCATGTTTCCCGTTATCCTCGGCATTCCATGGTTGAAGGCACACAACCCTCACGTTGACTGGCTTACCGGAGATATCTCTTTTTCGTCCAACTACTGCCAGACGCACTGCCTCTTGGGAGGAACTGTCAACTCCACGCACCTCCTGGGTATCCACCCTGACCATGAAGCCTCTAAACTGATCCCGGTTGCTTATCACTAATTTCTGGACGTCTTTAATAAAAAGGGTGCAGACACTCTTCCACCTCATAGAACTTACGATTGCCCCATTGAACTTCTACCGGGAGCCGAGATCCCGTTTGGTCGGATTTACCCTCTCTCTGAGCCTGAATTGGAAGCCCTGCGTACCTATATCGACGAGAGCCTTGAAAAGCAGTTCATTCGGCCTTCCACTTCACCAGCAGGAGCCGGTATTTTCTTCGTTGAGAAAAAAGACCACACCTTGAGGCCCTGTGTGGACTATCGTGACCTTAACAGGGTCACTGTCAAGAATCGGAACCCTCTTCCTCTGATTCCCGAACTATTCCAGAGGCTGCGAGGGGCACGAGTGTTCTCCAAACTGGACTTGAGGGGTGCCTATAATCTTGTCAGAATCAGGGAGGGAGACGAATGGAAGACGGCCTTCCGGACACGCTTTGGCCACTTTGAGTATTTAGTCATGCCATTCGGGCTCTGCAATGCTCCAGCCACATTCCAGCATCTGGTAAACGATGTTTTTCGGGACTTTCTTGATTTATTCGTCATCGTGTATCTGGATGACATCCTTGTATTCTCTGAAACTTTAGAATCCCATCGGACTCATGTAAAAAAGGTATTAGCTCGATTGCGGGAACACCGACTTTAAGCAAAGGCTGAGAAATGCGATTTTGAAAAGCAAGTTGTGCATTTCCTAGGGCTTGTCATCTCCGCCGAGGGAATCTCCATAGACCCTCAGAAAGTCGCTTCTGTCTTGGAATGGCCTGCTCCTACTGACAGAAAAGCTGTACAGAGGTTCGTGGGGTTTGCTAACCCTGGGAAGGATCAGTCACATGTCTCTCTTCCCATCAAGCTTCAGCTCCCCGAAAAGACGGTTTCAGTACTTGCAATCATAGACTCTGGGTCCTGCAGCTGTTTTGTGGACTCTGCATTTGCTTCTCTTCAGCAGCTGCCCTTGGGTACCAAGAGGCAAGGGTTCCATGTCCATCTGGCTGACGGCTCCGGTATTAAATCAGGCCCGGTTACTCAAGAGACCTTGCCTATTCTCTGCCAGACTTCTTCAGGCCATAGCGAACTCCTCCGTTTGGATGTCATAGCTTCTCCCATGTTTCCCGTTATCCTCGGCATTCCATGGTTGAAGGCACACAACCCTCACGTTGACTGGCATAACGGAGATATATATTTTTTTCGTCCAACTACTGCCAGACGCACTGCCTCTTGGGAGGAACTGTCAACTCCACGCCCCTCCTGGGTATCCACCCTGACCATGAAGCCTCTAAACTGATCCCGGTTGCTTACCACGAATTTCTGGACGTCTTTAATAAAAAGGGTGCAGACACTCTTCCACCTCATAGAACTTACGATTGCCCCATTGAACTTCTACCGGGAGCCGAGATCCCGTTTGGTCGGATTTACCCTCTCTCTGAGCCTGAATTGGAAGCCCTGCGTACCTATATCGACGAGAGCCTTGAAAAGCAGTTCATTCGGCCTTCCACTTCACCAGCAGGAGCCGGTATTTTCTTCGTTGAGAAAAAAGACCACACCTTGAGGCCCTGTGTGGACTATCGTGACTTTAACAGGGTCACTGTCAAGAATCGGTACCCTCTTCCTCTGATTTCCGAACTATTCCAGAGGCTGCGAGGGGCACGAGTGTTCTCCAAACTGGACTTGAGGGGTGCCTATAATCTTGTCAGAATCAGGGAGGGAGACGAATGGAAGACGGCCTTCCGGACACGCTTTGGCCACTTTGAGTATTTAGTCATGCCATTCGGGCTCTGCAATGCTCCAGCCACATTCCAGCATCTGGTAAACGATGTTTTTCGGGACTTTCTTGATTTATTCGTCATCGTGTATCTGGATGACATCCTTGTATTCTCTGAAACTTTAGAATCCCATCGGACTCATGTAAAAAAGGTATTAGCTCGATTGCGGGAACACCGACTTTAAGCAAAGGCTGAGAAATGCGACTTTGAAAAGCAAGTTGTGCATTTCCTAGGGCTTGTCATCTCCGCCGAGGGAATCTCCATAGACCCTCAGAAAGTCGCTTCTGTCTTGGAATGGCCTGCTCCTACTGACAGAAAAGCTGTACAGAGGTTCGTGGGGTTTGCTAACCCTGGGAAGGATCAGTCACATGTCTCTCTTCCCATCAAGCTTCAGCTCCCCGAAAAGACGGTTTCAGTACTTGCAATCATAGACTCTGGGTCCTGCAGCTGTTTTGTGGACTCTGCATTTGCTTCTCTTCAGCAGCTGCCCTTGGGTACCAAGAGGCAAGGGTTCCATGTCCATCTGGCTGACGGCTCCGGTATTAAATCAGGCCCGGTTACTCAAGAGACCTTGCCTATTCTCTGCCAGACTTCTTCAGGCCATAGCGAACTCCTCCGTTTGGATGTCATAGCTTCTCCCATGTTTCCCGTTATCCTCGGCATTCCATGGTTGAAGGCACACAACCCTCACGTTGACTGGCTTACCGGAGATATATATTTTTTTCGTCCAACTACTGCCAGACGCACTGCCTCTTGGGAGGAACTGTCAACTCCACGCCCCTCCTGGGTATCCACCCTGACCATGAAGCCTCTAAACTGATCCCGGTTGCTTACCACGAATTTCTGGACGTCTTTAATAAAAAGGGTGCAGACACTCTTCCACCTCATAGAACTTACGATTGCCCCATTGAACTTCTACCGGGAGCCGAGATCCCGTTTGGTCGGATTTACCCTCTCTCTGAGCCTGAATTGGAAGCCCTGCGTACCTATATCGACGAGAGCCTTGAAAAGCAGTTCATTCGGCCTTCCACTTCACCAGCAGGAGCCGGTATTTTCTTCGTTGAGAAAAAAGACCACACCTTGAGGCCCTGTGTGGACTATCGTGACCTTAACAGGGTCACTGTCAAGAATCGGTACCCTCTTCCTCTGATTCCCGAACTATTCCAGAGGCTGCGAGGGGCACGAGTGTTCTCCAAACTGGACTTGAGGGGTGCCTATAATCTTGTCAGAATCAGGGAGGGAGACGAATGGAAGACGGCCTTCCGGACACGTTTTGGCCACTTTGAGTATTTAGTCATGCCATTCGGGCTCTGCAATGCTCCAGCCACATTCCAGCATCTGGTAAACGATTTTTTTCGGGACTTTCTTGATTTATTCGTCATCGTGTATCTGGATGACATCCTTGTATTCTCTGAAACTTTAGAATCCCATCGGACTCATGTAAAAAAGGTATTAGCTCGATTGCGGGAACACTGACTTTACGCAAAGGCTGAAAAATGCGACTTTGAAAAGCAAGTTGTGCATTTCCTAGGGCTTGTCATCTCCGCCGAAGGAATCTCCATGGACCCTTAGAAAGTCGCTTCTGTCTTGGAATGGTCTGCTCCTACTGACAGAAAAGCTGTACAGAGGTTCATGGGGTTTGCTAACTTTTATAGAACATTTATTAAGGACTTTTCTGGCATCATCACTCCCATTACTCAGCTAACGAAACAGCATGTTCCCTTTCGATGGACCCCAGAGGCTCAGACAGCGTTTGAACAGTTGAAAGCCTTATTCACCTCAGCTCCCATCTTGAAACATCCCGATCCCTCCTTAGCTTATGTTTTGGAGGTAGACGCCTCGGAAAATGCAGTTGAGGCTATTATTTCCCAACGCCAAGGGCCCAAATCATTGCTCCACCCTGTGGCCTTCTTCTCTAAAAAATTAAATTCTTCCGAAAGGAATTATGATGTTGGTGACCGAGAGCTACTGGCTATCAAGGCCGCTCTTGAAGAATGGCGTTACCTTTTGGAGGGAGCTTCTCACCCAATTCTTATCTTCACAGATCACAAGAATCTTGAGTATTTGAAGACAGCTAAACGCCTAAGACCTCGGCAGGCAAGATGGGCACTTTTTTTCTCTCGTTTCATGTTTCATATAACCTACCGTCCTGGCTCAAAGAACGGGAAACCAGATGCCTTGTCCCGCATGTTCAGTGATCCAGTTGTATCCTCGGAACCTGATACTATTTTACCAGCCAATAATTTTTTACTTCTTCAGGCGGATCTGATGTCACATATAAGAAAATATGTGGAAGACCAACCGCCTTCCAAGGACCTGGCTCTTCAACTAAGGGATGGCCTGTACTAAGAGGCCTATTTGTCTAAGAGGCAAATCTTTATCCCAGAACAGTTCAGAGTTGCCGTCCTAGGGCGATGTCATGATCATCCCCTAGCGGGTCACTTTGGGATTCACAAGACGGCTAATTCGATCTCCCGTACATTCTGTTGGCCAAACTTGAAGAACGACTGCAAGAAATATGTAAGATCTTGTATTTCATGCCTTCGGAATAAGACAGACAGAGCCAGAACTTGGGGTCTACTTGAGCCCCTTCCTGTACCTGAGAAACCATGGAGCATGATCTCCATGGATTTTATAGTAGAACTTCCCCCATCTGAAGACTTCACTACCATTTTCGTTGTGGTTGTTCGTTTGACCAAAATGGCCCACTTTGTACCTCTGCAAGGAACTCCTTCTGCCCCGGAGACTGCCTCAACTTTTATCAAGGAGATTGTAAGGTTGCATGGCATCCCTGACAGCATAGTTTCTGACCGAGGGGTGCAGTTCACTTCTAGATTTTGGAGGGCCTTATGTGAAACTTTGAACATTGAACTCCGCCTCTCCACAGCTTATCACCCACAAACTAATAGACAGACTGAAAGGGTCAATCAAACCCTTGAACAGGACCTACGATGCTTTTCTTCTTTTGCACAGGATGACTGGCTATCACTTCTTCCACTCGCGGAATTTTCATACAATAATTCCACCCATTCGGCAACCAAACAGTCACCTTTTTCCGCCAATTATGGATACCATCCTTCTTTCTTGCCTGAGCTGCCTATTGATTCTTCTGTACCTGCCGTACAAGACAGGTTGAACTTCCTTAACTCCAACTACCAATTACCGCAGGATACAATCTCCAAGACCCAGGCAGATAATAAAAAGTTCTTCGACAAGAAGTGAAGAGGCAATTTGAATCTTGAACCTGGAGATAAGGTCTGGCTTTCCACAGCGAACTTGAAACTAAGTTGCCCCTCGAGGAAGCTTGGCCCAAGATTTTTGGGGCCTTTTCCAGTACCTCGCTGCCCGTCTGCTACCGAACCCGGCCACCCTTGTGATCCTGCACCAGCCTCCTGCTTGGCTTAACGCTGTCTCCAGTGCCTGTGCTAGCTGTCCATCCTACCAGCTTTCCTGAGTCCAGTTCCTTACCAGATGCTCTGCCTGCATCTCCACGTCTGCAACTCAGCTGACAAGTTCTGCACGCAACTACAGGCTCTCGTGTAACTCCTCACCCTAGGTCTGTCCCATCCTCAGTGGGGCTTGGGTTGGAGATACAAGGGAGGCCGACCTCGTCATTCCAGACTCCTACCAGGTACGTGACAGTACCAGTCAGCCAGAGATGGAGTCTGGAAGGGAGGCCTCTCCACCGAAGGACATTTACCAAACTATTTCTGCGCTCTCAAATATTGTGCAGAAGTTACAAGAGCGGGTCACTTTGGGATTCACAAGACGGCTAATTTGATCTCCCGTACATTCTGGTGGCCAAACTTGATGAACGACTGCATGAAATATGTAAGATCTTGTATTTCATGCCTTCGGAATAAGACAGACAGAGCCAGAACTTGGGGTCTACTTGAGCCCCTTCCTGTACCTGAGAAACCATGGAGCATGATCTCCATGGATTTTATAGTAGAACTTCCCCCATCTGAAGACTTCACTACCATTTTCGTTGTGGTTGATCGTTTGACCAAAATGGCCCACTTTGTACCTCTGCAAGGAACTCCTTCTGCCCCGGAGACTGCCTCAACTTTTATCAAGGAGATTGTAAGGTTGCATGGCATCCCTGACAGCATAGTTTCTGATCGAGGGGTGCAGTTCACTTCTAGATTTTGGAGGGCCTTATGTGAAACTTTGAACATTGAACTCCGCCTCTCCACAGCTTATCACCAACAAACTAATGGACAGACTGAAAGGGTCAATCAAACCCTTGAACAGTACCTACGATGCTTTTCTTCTTTTGCGCAGGATGACTGGCTATCACTTCTCCCACTCGCGGAATTTTCATACAATAATTCCACCCATTCGGCAACCAAACAGTCACCTTTTTTCGCCAATTATGGATACCATCCTTCTTTCTTGCCTGAGCTGCCTATTGATTCTTCTGTACCTGCCGTACAAGACAGGTTGAACTTCCTTAACTCCAACTACCAATTACTGCAGGATACAATCTCCAAGACCCAGGCAGATAATAAAAAGTTCTTCGACAAGAAGAGAAGAGGCAATTTGAATCTTGAACCTTTTCCAGTACCTCGCTGCCCGTCTGCTACCGAACCCGGCCACCCTTGTGATCCTGCACCAGCCTCCTGCTTGGCTTAACGCTGTCTCCAGTGCCTGTGCTAGCTGTCCATCCTACCAGCTTTCCTGAGTCCAGTTCCTTACCAGATGCTCTGCCTGCATCTCCACGTCTGCAACTCAGCTGAAAAGTTCTGCACGCAACTACAGGCACTCGTGTAACTCCTCACCCTAGGTCTGTCCCATCCTCAGTGGGGCTTGGGTTGGAGATACAAGGGAGGCCGACCCCGTCATTCCAGACTCCTACCAGGTACGTGACAGTACCAGTCAGCCAGAGATGGAGTCTGGAAGGGAGGCCTCTCCACCGAAGGACATTTACCAAACTATTTCTGCGCTCTCAAATATTGTGCAGAAGTTACAAGAGCGGGTCACTTTGGGATTCACAAGACGGCTAATTTGATCTCCCGTACATTCTGGTGGCCAAATTTGATGAACGACTGCAAGAAATATGTAAGATCTTGTATTTCATGCCTTCGGAATAAGACAGACAGAGCCAGAACTTGGGGTTTACTTGAGCCCCTTCCTGTACCTGAGAAACCATGGAGCATGATCTCCATGGATTTTATAGTAGAACTTCCCCCATCTGAAGACTTCACTACCATTTTCGTTGTGGTTGATCGTTTGACCAAAATGGCCCACTTTGTACCTCTGCAAGGAACTCCTTCTGCCCCGGAGACTGCCTCAACTTTTATCAAGGAGATTGTAAGGTTGCATGGCATCCCTGACAGCATAGTTTCTGATCGAGGGGTGCAGTTCACTTCTAGATTTTGGAGGGCCTTATGTGAAACTTTGAACATTGAACTCCGCCTCTCCACAGCTTATCACCCACAAACTAATGGACAGACTGAAAGGGTCAATCAAACCCTTGAACAGTACCTACGATGCTTTTCTTCTTTTGCACAGGATGACTGGCTATCACTTCTCCCACTCGCGGAATTTTCATACAATAATTCCACCCATTCGGCAACCAAACAGTCACCTTTTTTCGTCAATTATGGATACCATCCTTCTTTCTCGCCTGAGCTGCCTATTGATTCTTCTGTACCTGCCGTACAAGACAGGTTGAACTTCCTTAACTCCAACTACCAATTACTGCAGGATACAATCTCCAAGACCCAGGCAGATAATAAAAAGTTCTTCGACAAGAAGAGAAGAGGCAATTTGAATCTTGAACCTTTTCCAGTACCTCGCTGCCCGTCTGCTACCGAACCCGGCCACCCTTGTGATCCTGCACCAGCCTCCTGACCCCTGACCCCTTTTCCCAGCAAACTGCCGAATCCATGCTTGACAAATTACAGCAAAGGCCAAGGCCTGTTGAAGATTACGTAACTGACTTTCATGTTTGGAGCGCAGATACCCAATGGAATCACTCTGCACTTCGTCACCAGTTCCGTCTAGGACTTTCTGACACCGTAAAAGATGAACTTGCCAGAGTGGGAATACCCGCGTCCCTGGAAGATCTGATAAATTTAACTATTCAGATCGATCGGCGGTTTCGAGAAAGGCAATCGGAAAAATCTAAAGGGACTCTTTCTGTGGTTTCAAGGCCAGCCGCCCCTGCTCCTCCACCTGTTCCTTCCCCCAGAAGGAGGGAACAGCATAAGGCACCTCACAGCAGTTTTCGTAGGTTACCTCTTTCTCCTGCTGAACGTCTACGTCGAGTCCAAGGCAGTCTGTGTCTCTACTGCGGGGAGGTTGGCCACTTCATACGAACTTGTCCGGCAGAGACCTGCAGGATCTCTTCCCGTCAGCCTCTTGTGATGCATCTCCCTGGGAAGGATCAGTCACATGTCTCTCTTCCCATCAAGCTTCAGCTCCCCGAAAAGACGGTTTCAGTACTTGCAATCATAGACTCTGGGGCCTGCAGCTGTTTTGTGGACTCTGCATTTGCTTCTCTTCAGCAGCTGCCCTTGGGTACCAAGAGGCAAGGGTTCCATGTCCATCTGGCTGACGGCTCCGGTATTAAATCAGGCCCGGTTACTCAGGGGACCTTGCCTATTCTCTGCCAGACTTCTTCAGGCCATAGCGAACTCCTCCGTTTGGATGTCATAGCTTCTCCCATGTTTCCCGTTATCCTCGGCATTCCATGGTTGAAGGCACACAACCCTCACGTTGACTGGCTTACCGGAGATATCTCTTTTTCGTCCAACTACTGCCAGACGCACTGCCTCTTGGGAGGAACTGTCAACTCCACGCACCACCTGGGTATCCACCCTGACCATGAAGCCTCTAAACTGATCCCGGTTGCTTATCACGAATTTCTGGACGTCTTTAATAAAAAGGGTGCAGACACTCTTCCACCTCATAGAACTTACGATTGCCCCATTGAACTTCTACCGGGAGCCGAGATCCCGTTTGGTCGGATTTACCCTCTCTCTGAGCCTGAATTGGAAGCCCTGCGTACCTATATCGACGAGAGCCTTGAAAAGCAGTTCATTCGGCCTTCCACTTCACCAGCAGGAGCCGGTATTTTCTTCGTTGAGAAAAAAGACCACACCTTGAGGCCCTGTGTGGACTATCGTGACCTTAACAGGGTCACTGTCAAGAATCGGTACCCTCTTCCTCTGATTCCCGAACTATTCCAGAGGCTGCGAGGGGCACGAGTGTTCTCCAAACTGGACTTGAGGGGTGCCTATAATCTTGTCAGAATCAGGGAGGGAGACGAATGGAAGACGGCCTTCCGGACACGTTTTGGCCACTTTGAGTATTTAGTCATGCCATTCGGGCTCTGCAATGCTCCAGCCACATTCCAGCATCTGGTAAACGATTTTTTTCGGGACTTTCTTGATTTATTCGTCATCGTGTATCTGGATGACATCCTTGTATTCTCTGAAACTTTAGAATCCCATCGGACTCATGTAAAAAAGGTATTAGCTCGATTGCGGGAACACTGACTTTACGCAAAGGCTGAAAAATGCGACTTTGAAAAGCAAGTTGTGCATTTCCTAGGGCTTGTCATCTCCGCCGAAGGAATCTCCATGGACCCTTAGAAAGTCGCTTCTGTCTTGGAATGGTCTGCTCCTACTGACAGAAAAGCTGTACAGAGGTTCGTGGGGTTTGCTAACTTTTATAGAACATTTATTAAGGACTTTTCTGGCATCATCACTCCCATTACTCAGCTAACGAAACAGCATGTTCCCTTTCGATGGACCCCAGAGGCTCAGACAGCGTTTGAACAGTTGAAAGCCTTATTCACCTCAGCTCCCATCTTGAAACATCCCGATCCCTCCTTAGCTTATGTTTTGGAGGTAGACGCCTCGGAAAATGCAGTTGAGGCTATTATTTCCCAACGCCAAGGGCCCAAATCATTGCTCCACCCTGTGGCCTTCTTCTCTAAAAAATTAAATCCTTCCGAAAGGAATTATGATGTTGGTGACCGAGAGCTACTGGCTATCAAGGCCGCTCTTGAAGAATGGCGTTACCTTTTGGAGGGAGCTTCTCACCCAATTCTTATCTTCACAGATCACAAGAATCTTGAGTATTTGAAGACAGCTAAACGCCTAAGACCTCGGCAGGCAAGATGGGCACTTTTTTTCTCTCGTTTCATGTTTCATATAACCTACCGTCCTGGCTCAAAGAACGGGAAACCAGATGCCTTGTCCCGCATGTTCAGTGATCCAGTTGTATCCTCGGAACCTGATACTATTTTACCAGCCAATAATTTTTTACTTCTTCAGGCGGATCTGATGTCACATATAAGAAAATATGTGGAAGACCAACCGCCTTCCAAGGACCTGGCTCTTCAACTAAGGGATGGCCTGTACTAAGAGGCCTATTTGTCAAAGAGGCAAATCTTTATCCCAGAACAGTTCAGAGTTGCCGTCCTAGGGCGATGTCATGATCATCCCCTAGCGGGTCACTTTGGGATTCACAAGACGGCTAATTCGATCTCCCGTACATTCTGTTGGCCAAACTTGAAGAACGACTGCAAGAAATATGTAAGATCTTGTATTTCATGCCTTCGGAATAAGACAGACAGAGCCAGAACTTGGGGTCTACTTGAGCCCCTTCCTGTACCTGAGAAACCATGGAGCATGATCTCCATGGATTTTATAGTAGAACTTCCCCCATCTGAAGACTTCACTACCATTTTCGTTGTGGTTGTTCGTTTGACCAAAATGGCCCACTTTGTACCTCTGCAAGGAACTCCTTCTGCCCCGGAGACTGCCTCAACTTTTATCAAGGAGATTGTAAGGTTGCATGGCATCCCTGACAGCATAGTTTCTGACCGAGGGGTGCAGTTCACTTCTAGATTTTGGAGGGCCTTATGTGAAACTTTGAACATTGAACTCCGCCTCTCCACAGCTTATCACCCACAAACTAATAGACAGACTGAAAGGGTCAATCAAACCCTTGAACAGTACCTACGATGCTTTTCTTCTTTTGCACAGGATGACTGGCTTTCACTTCTTCCACTCGCGGAATTTTCATACAATAATTCCACCCATTCGGCAACCAGTCACCTTTTTTCGCCAATTATGGATACCATCCTTCTTTCTTGCCTGAGCTGCCTATTGATTCTTCTGTACCTGCCGTACAAGACAGGTTGAACTTCCTTAACTCCAACTACCAATTACTGCAGGATACAATCTCCAAGACCCAGGCAGATAATAAAAAGTTCTTCGACAAGAAGAGAAGAGGCAATTTGAATCTTGAACCTGGAGATAAGGTCTGGCTTTCCACAGCGAACTTGAAACTAAGTTGCCCCTCGAGGAAGCTTGGCCCAAGATTTTTGGGGCCTTTTCCAGTACCTCGCTGCCCGTCTGCTACCGAACCCGGCCACCCTTGTGATCCTGCACCAGCCTCCTGCTTGGCTTAACGCTGTCTCCAGTGCCTGTGCTAGCTGTCCATCCTACCAGCTTTCCTGAGTCCAGTTCCTTACCAGATGCTCTGCCTGCATCTCCACGTCTGCAACTCAGCTGACAAGTTCTGCACGCAACTACAGGCTCTCGTGTAACTCCTCACCCTAGGTCTGTCCCATCCTCAGTGGGGCTTGGGTTGGAGATACAAGGGAGGCCGACCTCGTCATTCCAGACTCCTACCAGGTACGTGACAGTACCAGTCAGCCAGAGATGGAGTCTGGAAGGGAGGCCTCTCCACCGAAGGACATTTACCAAACTATTTCTGCGCTCTCAAATATTGTGCAGAAGTTACAAGAGCGGGTCACTTTGGGGTTCACAAGACGGCTAATTTGATCTCCCGTACATTCTGGTGGCCAAATTTGATGAACGACTGCAAGAAATATGTAAGATCTTGTATTTCATGCCTTCGGAATAAGACAGACAGAGCCAGAACTTGGGGTTTACTTGAGCCCCTTCCTGTACCTGAGAAACCATGGAGCATGATCTCCATGGATTTTATAGTAGAACTTCCCCCATCTGAAGACTTCACTACCATTTTCGTTGTGGTTGATCGTTTGACCAAAATGGCCCACTTTGTACCTCTGCAAGGAACTCCTTCTGCCCCGGAGACTGCCTCAACTTTTATCAAGGAGATTGTAAGGTTGCATGGCATCCCTGACAGCATAGTTTCTGATCGAGGGGTGCAGTTCACTTCTAGATTTTGGAGGGCCTTATGTGAAACTTTGAACATTGAACTCCGCCTCTCCACAGCTTATCACCCACAAACTAATGGACAGACTGAAAGGGTCAATCAAACCCTTGAACAGTACCTACGATGCTTTTCTTCTTTTGCACAGGATGACTGGCTATCACTTCTCCCACTCGCGGAATTTTCATACAATAATTCCACCCATTCGGCAACCAAACAGTCACCTTTTTCGCCAATTATGGATACCATCCTTCTTTCTTGCCTGAGCTGCCTATTGATTCTTCTGTACCTGCCGTACAAGACAGGTTGAACTTCCTTAACTCCAACTACCAATTACTGCAGGATACAATCTCCAAGACCCAGGCAGATAATAAAAAGTTCTTCGACAAGAAGATAAGAGGCAATTTGAATCTTGAACCTGGAGATAAGGTCTTGCTTTCCACAGCGAACTTGAAACTAAGTTGCCCCTCGAGGAAGCTTGGCCCAAGATTTTTGGGGCCTTTTCCAGTCAAGAGAAAGATTAATGCAGTAGCATTCGAATTAGTGTTACCCAAGAACCTGAGAATCCACCCAGTATTCCATGTTTCTTTGTTGAAGCCTACAGTGCCAAATCCTTTCCCAAATCAGATTTCTGAAACCCCTCCACCGCTACTTATCGAAGGGAATGAGGAATTTGAGGTGGAGGCCGTATTGGACTGTAGGAAGAGAGGTAACCAAACACAGTTTCTCATTAAATGGAAAGGCTACGGGCCGGAAGAAAGTTCCTGGGAACCAGCTTCTGATGTGCATGCTCCAAGACTGGTACGAGCTTTCTTTCTACGCCACCCGGAAAAAGAGGTCATGAGGGGCATCCAGAGTCTGCCCCTAAGGGGGGGCAATGTAAGGAAGCTGCCGGGAATCCGTCTGCGCATGCGCGCATTCGTCAACAGTCTCGGAATGCTGGCGCGCGCATCCCCAGTACGCAGCGGCCTTTCCGGAGTACCATTGCGCATGCGTGTGCGCAATTCGCGCATGCGCGTGCGCACGGGCAACGTGCGCGCGCAGGAGCACGCTCCTAATTCCCTTTGGCACCAGCCTGCCTACTTAAAGGATGCTCTGACTTCTGACAAGTGCTGACTGGTCTTCAGCAAGTACCCTGATACCTGAACTCTGTTTAAACCTGGCTTGATCCCTGTTGCTGAACCTTGGCTTCCCTTTGACCTTGCTTCCGGACTTGAATACTTGATTACTGGTTCCTGATCTCGGCTTCCCATCTGACCTCCCTCCTGCCTGTGCCTTGTACCTCGCTGCCCGTCTGCTACCGAACCCGGTCACCCTTGTGATCCTGCACCAGCCTCCTGCTTGGCTTAACGCTGTCTCCAGTGCCTGTGCTAGCTGTCCATCCTACCAGCTTTCCTGAGTCCAGTTCCTTACCAGATGCTCTGCCTGCATCTCCACGTCTGCAACTCAGCTGACAAGTTCTGCACGCAACTACAGGCACTCGTGTAACTCCTCACCCTAGGTCTGTCCCATCCTCAGTGGGGCTTGGGTTGGAGATACAAGGGAGGCCGACCTCGTCATTCCAGACTCCTACCAGGTACGTGACAGTACCAGTCAGCCAGAGATGGAGTCTGGAAGGGAGGCCTCCCCACCGAAGGACATTTACCAAACTATTTCTGCGCTCTCAAATATTGTGCAGAACTCCTACCAGGTACGTGACAGTACCAGTCAGCCAGAGATGGAGTCTGGAAGGGAGGCCTCTCCACCGAAGGACATTTACCAAACTATTTCTGCGCTCTCAAATATTGTGCAGAAGTTACAAGAGCGGGTCACTTTGGGATTCACAAGACGGCTAATTTGATCTCCCGTACATTCTGGTGGCCAAACTTGATGAACGACTGCAAGAAATATGTAAGATCTTGTATTTCATGCCTTCGGAATAAGACAGACAGAGCCAGAACTTGGGGTCTACTTGAGCCCCTTCCTGTACCTGAGAAACCATGGAGCATGATCTCCATGGATTTTATAGTAGAACTTCCCCCATCTGAAGACTTCACTACCATTTTCGTTGTGGTTGATCGTTTGACCAAAATGGCCCACTTTGTACCTCTGCAAGGAACTCCTTCTGCCCCGGAGACTGCCTCAACTTTTATCAAGGAGATTGTAAGGTTGCATGGCATCCCTGACAGCATAGTTTCTGATCGAGGGGTGCAGTTCACTTCTAGATTTTGGAGGGCCTTATGTGAAACTTTGAACATTGAACTCCGCCTCTCCACAGCTTATCACCCACAAACTAATGGACAGACTGAAAGGGTCAATCAAACCCTTGAACAGTACCTACGATGCTTTTCTTCTTTTGCGCAGGATGACTGGCTATCACTTCTCCCACTCGCGGAATTTTCATACAATAATTCCACCCATTCGGCAACCAAACAGTCACCTTTTTTCGCCAATTATGGATACCATCCTTTTTTCTTGCCTGAGCTGCCTATTGATTCTTCTGTACCTGCCGTACAAGACAGGTTGAACTTCCTTAACTCCAACTACCAATTACTGCAGGATACAATCTCCAAGACACAGGCAGATAATAAAAAGTTCTTCGACAAGAAGAGAAGAGGCAATTTGAATCTTGAACCTGGAGATAAGGTCTGGCTTTCCACAGCGAACTTGAAACTAAGTTGCCCCTCGAGGAAGCTTGGCCCAAGATTTTTGGGGCCTTTTCCAGTCAAGAGAAAGATTAATGCAGTAGCATTCGAATTAGTGTTACCCAAGAACCTGAGAATCCACCCAGTATTCCATGTTTCTTTGTTGAAGCCTACAGTGCCAAATCCTTTCCCAAATCAGATTTCTGAAACCCCTCCACCGCTACTTATCGAAGGGAATGAGGAATTTGAGGTGGAGGCCGTATTGGACTGTAGGAAGAGAGGTAACCAAACACAGTTTCTCATTAAATGGAAAGGCTACGGGCCGGAAGAAAGTTCCTGAGAACCAGCTTCTGATGTGCATGCTCCAAGACTGGTACGAGCTTTCTTTCTACGCCACCCGGAAAAAGAGGTCATCAGGGGCATCCAGAGTCTGCCCCTAAGGGGGGCAATGTAAGGAAGCTGCCGGGAATCCGTCTGCGCATGCGCGCATTCGTCAACAGTCTCGGAATGCTGGCGCGCGCATCCCCAGTACGCAGCGGCCTTTCCGGAGTACCATTGCGCATGCGTGTGCGCAATTCGCGCATGCGCGTGCGCACGGGCAACGTGCGCGCGCAGGAGCACGCTCCTAATTCCCTTTGGCACCAGCCTGCCTACTTAAAGGATGCTCTGACTTCTGACAAGTGCTGACTGGTCTTCAGCAAGTACCCTGATACCTGAACTCTGTTTAAACCTGGCTTGATCCCTGTTGCTGAACCTTGGCTTCCCTTTGACCTTGCTTCCGGACTTGAATACTTGATTACTGGTTCCTGATCTCGGCTTCCCATCTGACCTCCCTCCTGCCTGTGCCTTGTACCTCGCTGCCCGTCTGCTACCGAACCCGGCCACCCTTGTGATCCTGCACCAGCCTCCTGCTTGGCTTAACGCTGTCTCCAGTGCCTGTGCTAGCTGTCCATCCTACCAGCTTTCCTGAGTCCAGTTCCTTACCAGATGCTCTGCCTGCATCTCCACGTCTGCAACTCAGCTGACAAGTTCTGCACGCAACTACAGGCACTCGTGTAACTCCTCACCCTAGGTCTGTCCCATCCTCAGTGGGGCTTGGGTTGGAGATACAAGGGAGGCCGACCTCGTCATTCCAGACTCCTACCAGGTACGTGACAGTACCAGTCAGCCAGAGATGGAGTCTGGAAGGGAGGCCTCTCCACCGAAGGACATTTACCAAACTATTTCTGCGCTCTCAAATATTGTGCAGAAGTTACAAGAGAATCTTGGTCGCATGGAAGAGCGACTTCCGCATGAGGTGACCGTCCCTGCAGTAATTGGTAGTTGGAGTTAAGGAAGTTCAACCTGTCTTGTACGGCAGGTACAGAAGAATCAATAGGCAGCTCAGGCAAGAAAGAAGGATGGTATCCATAATTGGCGAAAAAAGGTGACTGTTTGGTTACCGAATGGGTGGAATTATTGTATGAAAATTCCGCGAGTGGGAGAAGTGATAGAGAGAACAGGTAGAGGAGCAGGGGCGGCTGGCCTTGAAACCACAGAAAGAGTCCCTTTAGATTTTTCCGATTGCCTTTCTCGAAACCGCCGATCGATCTGAATAGTTAAATTTATCAGAACTTCCAGGGACGCGGGTATTCCCACTCTGGCAAGTTCATCTTTTACGGTGTCAGAAAGTCCTAGACGGAACTGGTGACGAAGTGCAGAGTGATTCCATTGGGTATCTGCGCTCCAAACACGAAAGTCAGTTACGTAATCTTCAACAGGCCTTGGCCCTTGCTGTAATTTGTCAAGCATGGATTCGGCAGTTTGCTGGGAAAAAGGGGTCAGTGGTCAGGGGTCAGGAGGCTGGTGCAGGATCACAAGGGTGGCCGGGTTCGGTAGCAGACGGGCAGCGAGGTACTGGAAAAGGTTCAAGATTCAAATTGCCTCTTCTCTTCTTGTCGAATAACTTTTTATTATCTGCCTGGGTCTTGGAGATTGTATCCTGCAGTAATTGGTAGTTGGAGTTAAGGAAGTTCAACCTGTCTTGTACGGCAGGTACAGAAGAATCAATAGGCAGCTCAGGCAAGAAAGAAGGATGGTATCCATAATTGATGAAAAAAGGTGACTGTTTGGTTGCCGAATGGGTGGAATTATTGTATGAAAATTCCGCGAGTGGGAGAAGTGATAGCCAGTCATCCTGCGCAAAAGAAGAAAAGCATCGTAGGTACTGTTCAAGGGTTTGATTGACCCTTTCAGTCTGTCCATTAGTTTGTGGGTGATAAGCTGGCCACTAGAATGTACGGGAGATCAAATTAGCCGTCTTGTGAATCCCAAAGTGACCCGCTCTTGTAACTTCTGCACAATATTTGAGAGCGCAGAAATAGTTTGGTAAATGTCCTTCGGTGGAGAGGCCTCCCTTCCAGACTCCATCTCTGGCTGACTGGTACTGTCACGTACCTGGTAGGAGTCTGGAATGACGAGGTCGGCCTCCCTTGTATCTCCAACCCAAGCCCCACTGAGGATGGGACAGACCTAGGGTGAGGAGTTACACCTGTAGTTGCGTGCCAAACTTGTCAGCTGAGTTGCAGACGTGGAGATGCAGGCAGAGCATCTGGTAAGGAACTGGACTCAGGAAAGCTGGTAGGATGGACAGCAAGCACAGGCACTGGAGACAGCGTTAAGCCAAGCAGGAGGCTGGTGCAGGATCACAAGGGTGGCCGGGTTCGGTAGCAGACGGGCAGCGAGGTACTGGAAAAGGTTCAAGATTCAAATTGCCTCTTCTCTTCTTGTCGAAGAACTTTTTATTATCTGCCTGGGTCTTGGACCATCCTTCTTTCTTGCCTGAGCTGCCTATTGATTCTTCTGTACCTGCCGTACAAGACAGGTTGAACTTCCTTAACTCCAACTACCAATTACTGCAGGTCCCAGAACAGTTCAGAGTTGCCGTCCTAGGGCGATGTCATGATCATCCCCTAGCGGGTCACTTTGGGATTCACAAGACGGCTAATTTGATCTCCCGTACATTCTAGTGGCCAAACTTGATGAACGACTGCAAGAAATATGTATGATCTTGTATTTCATGCCTTCGGAATAAGACTTGATTACTAGTTCCTGATCTCGGCTTCCCATCTGACCTCCCTCCTGCCTGTGCCTTGTACCTCGCTGCCCGTCTGCTACCGAACCCGGCCACCCTTGTGATCCTGCACCAGCCTCCTGCTTGGCTTAACGCTGTCTCCAGTGCCTGTGCTAGCTGTCCATCCTACCAGCTTTCCTGAGTCCAGTTCCTTACCAGATGCTCTGCCTGCATCTCCACGTCTGCAACTCAGCTGACAAGTTCTGCACGCAACTACAGGCACTCGTGTAACTCCTCACCCTAGGTCTGTCCCATCCTCAGTGGGGCTTGGGTTGGAGATACAAGGGAGGCCGACCTCGTCATTCCAGACTCCTACCAGGTACGTGACAGTACCAGTCAGCCAGAGATGGAGTCTGGAAGGGAGGCCTCTCCACCGAAGGACATTTACCAAACTATTTCTGCGCTCTCAAATATTGTGCAGAAGTTACAAGAGCGGGTCACTTTGGGATTCACAAGACGGCTAATTTGATCTCCCGTACATTCTGGTGGCCAAACTTGATGAACGACTGCAAGAAATATGTAAGATCTTGTATTTCATGCCTTCGGAATAAGACAGACAGAGCCAGAACTTGGGGTCTACTTGAGCCCCTTCCTGTACCTGAGAAACCATGGAGCATGATCTCCATGGATTTTATAGTAGAACTTCCCCCATCTGAAGACTTCACTACCATTTTCGTTGTGGTTGATCGTTTGACCAAAATGGCCCACTTTGTACCTCTGCAAGGAACTCCTTCTGCCCCGGAGACTGCCTCAACTTTTATCAAGGAGATTGTAAGGTTGCATGGCATCCCTGACAGCATAGTTTCTGATCGAGGGGTGCAGTTCACTTCTAGATTTTGGAGGGCCTTATGTGAAACTTTGAACATTGAACTCCGCCTCTCCACAGCTTATCACCCACAAACTAATGGACAGACTGAAAGGGTCAATCAAACCCTTGAACAGTACCTACGATGCTTTTCTTCTTTTGCGCAGGATGACTGGCTATCACTTCTCCCACTCGCGGAATTTTCATACAATAATTCCACCCATTCGGCAACCAAAC
This sequence comes from Rana muscosa, assembly GCA_029206835.1. Classification (NCBI taxonomy): domain Eukaryota; kingdom Metazoa; phylum Chordata; class Amphibia; order Anura; family Ranidae; genus Rana; species Rana muscosa. The sequence goes on from JARGYO010003122.1 coordinate 47,240, forward strand.
AGTCACCTTTTTTCGCCAATTATGGATACCATCCTTTTTTCTTGCCTGAGCTGCCTATTGATTCTTCTGTACCTGCCGTACAAGACAGGTTGAACTTCCTTACCTCAAACTACCAATTACTGCAGGATACAATCTCCAAGACCCAGGCAGATAATAAAAAGTTCTTCGAAAAGAAGAGAAGAGGCAATTTGAATCTTGAACCTTTTCCAGTACCTCGCTGCCCGTCTGCTACCGAACCCGGCCACCCTTGTGATCCTGCACCAGTTTCCTGCTTGGCTTAACGCTGTCTCCAGTGCCTGTGCTAGCTGTCCATCCTACCAGCTTTCCTGAGTCCAGTTCCTTACCAGATGCTCTGCCTGCATCTCCACGTCTGCAACTCAGCTGACAAGTTCT